>CALNXK010000046.1:995000-1047500 GCA_942486035.1 Porites lobata
TGAAAAATCAACAACAAGACGAGAGCTCTATATTTTACCTGATATTAAACAAGTTTATCCCTGCAGGAATAATTATGCTGAATTGTTTTTCGCCATGCTCTGTTGCCCAGGTGACGAACAGTCTAAGTCTAAAGACAGCGTAAAGTAAAAAGAGGTTGAAAAGAATATTTGCATTTGATTTTGGAAAATATACATTCTTGGTCTCTAACGACTGACAACTCTGCTACTCTTCTACACAAAAGTAGGTTATTCTAAAACTTTTCAAGATTGCTTAGAGGCAAAGTTTTCAAAGCATATCTTTGTCTTGTTTCGATAGCTAAAATTCGATTTGTGATAGTTCCGTGCTAAATGCCAAAATGCGTCGTTTTTTGTGCATTCTTGATGAAAGGAATTTTTTTAACTTATGTTTCTTTTGTATTTTTAGAGCATTTTACCAGGTTATTGCCAGTTCTAAAATCTTGATTTAAACTGGTATGACTAGCTGGTTGTAAGCACGTGCGTAATATTACATAAGTCAGTTTGGAATCCGTCACCAAACAATCAACACAGCTCGCAGGAACCACGATATTTAGGCCATTTATTCGCGCAAGACTGATGCTTTAAATGAATAACTGTTTTTAACTATGGGCCCTGATTAATAGTACTCCCGGGCGCTTCTCAACAACGTTTTATACAGAAGACTCTGCCCGAGTCCCCTGAGGTCCAGCCCCTTACCCTATATTACCTATATACCATTTTTGCATTTTTGACACGAAACGAAAGGTACCCCTTTCGTATACCTTTCATTCTAAAAAGGTGTCACTTAAGCATATCCAGCTGGTAAGAATAAATCGTTAAAACAAAAGTCGTCTTCTCATTTTCGACATTTTTGTGTAACATTTGATAAGGTTTTCGGTCAAGTCGCGCGAAAGTCATCTTGCCCAAAGTTATGTCACCCGAAACTAGAGTCATGTCGCTAGGAATTTTATCATGCTCAGCAAATTCTAACTTCTTAATCGCGCTTGTTTCGTCTCATTAGATCTTAAAGAACGAGATGTATTTAATAATTACTTATTTATCGCACTTGTTTGGTTTCGTAACAGCCCCCCTTAAAGAACGAGATATGCTACACATTTTTCCCCCTTGTTTCGTTTCATTATCGCATTAAGAACAAGATTTTTTGCATATACCTACTCTTTATAAAAATATAACTGAGGTTTCAGGTGACATAACTTGTCTTTGTCTTTAATGAATTAGAATTTTTTAGCCATAGGGAGCGTCTTTTCGAAACAGTTTAATGGAAGGCCCTTTCAATTACTTTTAAAGCCCTACCCTTTGACATCGGCTTAAAGTCTGAAAAGTGTACCCTTTTCGGGAGGAAACTCCCCGCATGGGCCATTATAGGGAGTGCCTCCCCCGCACCCGCCCCCTCCCCCCTCCACCATGGGTATTACTGCGGGTTAATCAAGCGAAACCCAGTCAGAACAGCACTTTGAATATTTAATTAGAGGTGAAAAGTTACTTCTTTTTGCATTCACAATATACCATGTCTACAACATCATCCAAAGAAAAAACTCACATAAACTTTAAAAATTTAGCAAAAAGCTTTGGTCTAGGGCTTGCATAAAGAAAAATCTGTAACAGCCCCGTATCGGACATGGTTGACGCAGCTTCTTCTTGGAGCGGTGGAGATATGTCCTCCCCGGAGCCACTGTTCCAAAGTAAAATCACAGATTGTCGCTTTCTAAAATAAAGACAAATCATTGCAATGTACCAGGTCTACCAGAATGCAAAATTTGCCCTGGTCGAATCTGTTTCGGTTCAATAGTTGCATTGCCCGTACTGAATGAAAACTCGGGCGGTTGTACGGCAACAGTGACCGTAAAAATATAGGTACCTTTCAAATACCGGTCGTCTACTGTTTTGTATTTAATGCTTGAGAATAAACCTCCAAAAAATTGATACTTTTTGTCGTTTTAATATGTTTTAGCTGACAATTTCAGAATCGGAAAACTTAGGATATGAACGTTATCTCCTCCCACAAAAAGTCAGTACCAAATTTCTTCAACAGAAGTTCGAAAACAACTTGAATTTTCTTGATTCGCTACCAACGTTAAACAAAAAAAAACTCTAGTCAGTATTTTTTTTGTCTTATTAAAAGGCATTTTTAGATTTTAGAAGCTGTAAGTTGAGAAGAAGAAGTTTCACATTCAGTTTTTTGACACGTTTCATGACTGGTAATGCATGACTCTGACTTGTACAGTCGGGTTGCGTTTGGGCAATCACCCCAAAGAGTTAATAAGAAAATCACTGCCCCATTTTTAATTTCAGCATTTCAAAGTGTGCTGTTTCATTAAGGCAGAGAAGCTGAAAATAAGGCAGCTCAAAATGATTGAAAGACTTAATACATTCTAAAGTATATGCTTTTGATTTTGAATATTTGTTCAATCAAGTGTATAAGCGCGTAATTTAATGAGTTTTTTTAAAAAACTTAAGTATAAGACGTTGTTTCCTCGAAGCGTCAATGAACTGATGAACTTAGACACCAGATAATCACAGTTTGCGCAAAGCTAGATTGTGCCAATGCAATGAAATACTGAAATAACTTTTGTGATATTTGTGTTGTGTTCCTAGAGAATGCGAACAGCCTTCTTTCACAATAACAGTAAACTAGCTCAGTTTAAGATCTCCCAAAATTGTGAGAGTTGTTCCCGCCTGCATGGTTTTCTTTTTCTTTCATGTTGTTCTGCACAAGCCAATTCTTTAAGAAAGTCGTTTAAAAGAAAATATGAGTATAAAAAAGAAAACATGAGTGTATTTATGTGCAAAGTAAAGACCTAATTTATCGCAAATATGGAATTCCCTCGCCCCACAAGGGAAACTGAGCAAGGTGTCAAACGGACGTGTTGTCAAGCTTTCTAGAATTGTACTGCAGAGGAGCCTCAGTTTAACTTATCTTCAGTTCCCTTTACCAACGTGGCAATTAAAATTATAATTTAAGAACAAGCGTATGGTTCCCTTGATTACTACAGTAGAATCTCTCGTGAGCGGACACCCTTCGGAGACCGGCGAAAAAGGTGTCCCGATAACTAGAACTGGCCGCTTTAATACGGGATCGTAAAAATGCAGAGTTTGTATGGGAGTTGCGAAAAACAGGGTTTTGTCCAGGTGGCCTTAAGAAGAGCTGTCCGCTTACGAGAGTGTCCGATAGGAGAGATTTCAATGAGTTGCAGCCATGCAGTAAATATTCTCTCGTTGTTTTGTCTTAGAGGTGACCTACAGTTTCTTTATTACTCACCCGGGTTACCCTCACCCGACACGACTTTTTGCTTACCTTATGACACGGGAGCATCTGCTAACAGCAGTTAACTTTGTCCATTACAGAACATCAAATACTGCAGGTTTCATGTCGCTAGAAGTAATTACACATAACAGACATGGCAGTAATCTGGTTTGTATGTAATTCACTTCTGGTGGGTGATTCACTAAATATGCCTCAAAATTTGAATACCTTTGTTTAAAAAGGTGAAATGCTTAAGCCTTTTTATGAAACTGCACTCAAGCGAAAACTGGCATTTCAGTAAACGGTAGGGTTTTCTTTCTAATTCGGCATTAGATTATTACATTAGCAATGTCTGCTTGCCAATGAATACATGATTTTTGAAGGAGAAACGAGCCTATACTCGGCCGTATTATTCAGGACTCGATTGCATAAAATGAGGTATCAGTGATTAAGGGAAAATCTATGGGAAGATTACTTTTTAAAAGGGCGGATAAAGTGATCAATACAACAATGCAACTCCCAGCTTTGATGCAAGTGAATTAATATAATCGGTCTCTTACTTCATTTCCCCTGAGAGGATAGTCTGTTTGGGGTTTCAGATATTGAGTGCAGGTGAATAGAGCCGGGGAAAAATGGTTTGAAAATAAAAACATATGATTTTTAAATTTCTAGGAGTCCAAATTACTAGTAAAAAAAAGGCTTCAAATTTCTCAGGTGAACCAAACATGCAAATGCCGAAACTCTGAGACCAAAAAAAGCAATCAGGAAACATTTACGAAATGTTTAGCTGTCGGCTTGAGGTTTAATAATTAGACATTCTAGATAGCTCCGAACAGAAAACGGTCGTTGGCTGCCCCTGATATGATGCGAGACAATTCACCGCGGTCAACGAGAGAAATTGTAAAAACTATACAAAGTACTTTGAAATGAAGGGTTTTACTTTCACTATTCAATGTATATGATTACTTTTTTCAAACTTTTTGAAAGTTTACAGAAACATTTCTCTAAGAGTTTGAAAACTGAAACTGGCTTTATTACCAGAGCCATCATTTGTCAAAGAATATTACTCGAGAGCGTAGACGTTTTCAACGAACAAAAGCTTATTATTTGGAGAAAATGCAAAGATAGTTAAATAAACTAATTTTTTATCCATCTTTGTCCATGTTTCCACTAATGGTAAGTGAAATTCCAGTAAATAAAACAAGAAGATTTTAGACTGGCGTTTTGGTTAAATTTATTTACAGTACACAGCCCTATCATCTCCATGCGCCCTGCAAGCAGAGGCTTTCCGTGTTCGTGACTCGAGAGACACTCTGCATAATTCGAATAAGATCTTTGTTGAGCATGCGCTGCATGTTGCTAGGATACAGTTTCGAATCCAGGCCTAATAGCCGTGCGCTTCCTACCGCGGGTTAAGTCACAGGGTTAAGTTCGGTTATCACCACCGGTTTATCAATAAACAGAGGCTCGCACCCGGCAAAACTTGTTTGACGAGAGAGAAGAAGATTGACTAGTCCAGAAGTTTGGGCTGTGGTGACCTCAAAGGTTTGACGTTATCCTTTTCTCCTTCTCAGTCAGGAAGACAAAAGGAGGCTCTACTCGCAGGCTGTGTTATCTCCTGTTAATATGCTAAGTTGCCTTTGCTACTTTTTAAAACTATGACGACCTTCAAATCTTGCTTTTCAGCAAAAACAAAAAGCTATGCAGCTTGGTGGAGCAAGAATGAAAAAGACCATAAGTTCTTATTTCTTTGATTTTTATGAATGTTTTCAATTTTTTTAAAAAAGTATTTTTACTTTCTACTCTTAACCATTAGCTTTAAGTATTCCTTTTTTTCTTCTTGGTATCATTATCATTATCATTATTATTATTATTATTATTATATTAATTATTAATTATTATTTATTACTATTATTAATATTACATTTATCATTATCATTATTGTTATTATTTAAATTTATCACTATTATTATTATTGAATTTTTGGGAAAACAATGAAGTCTCTTTTGCCTTTGCTGTTTTGACTGTGCTATTAACGAAAGCTCTCTCAGCTCTCTGTTCAGCCTCTTAGCAAACTCTTCATGTGCATGGTGATATCGAGAGAAACAGGAGAGGTTGATGGCACAGAGAGGAAATCATAGGGTGTTGACCTGGATATCTGAATTTCGCTCAAGTTATTTTTAGAAGTTGTAATTATACGGAAGTCTAATTCCTGAGAAGTTCACATATTTAAATCGATTGTCCGAAAGGTCATCAAAACCACGCACGACTGCCTCAAAGCAAACAATGCAGAATATTGTAATGACAACTGTTGAATACTCTCTTGAAAACGCTGAATAAAAGTTTGCGGACCTCTCCGGAAACAAACTTCCGATTCATTTAAAGCATTTTTAAACTTTGGTGAAATTCACATATACCAAGGGCTATACTCGGCGCTTCCCTCTTCTTCCATTTTTCTATCTTGCGAGAAGTCAATTAACCCCACTTTTCTTCATTTCCGGGTCCTTTTCAAAGCTTGCAGTTTCCCCTCTTCCCATAATCTTAGGCCGTACTTCCCACTTTCCTTCATTGAAACGTGTTAAAAATCATCCATGTGTTCTACAGCTTGTTTTTCTTCAGACTCTGCCTTTTTCTTTTGATAAGAAATACAATACTGGATAAAACCACCAACAATCAAGACCGCAACTGACATTAAAGCGCCCAAACGGAATGACGGGACTGTACCATATTCGTCAATAAGCACGCCTCCAAGAATAGCACCCAGGCCTCCACCGAGTCCCCAGTAAACTCCTTGGAGTATTCCTGGAAGAAAATTGAAACAAATAGGTCTTGTTCTGATCATCAGATAACAAACAAATATCAGCAAGGTTGATTCTACAACAAAAATTAACTACGTAAAGATATGAACATGATCGACCGATAGAGGGGAGTGTTGTAACCCGGTTGTTTTCTCGTTGAAACACTTCTCTTAGAGCCACTCTAATTAAATTAATTAAATTGACCTCGACAAAAATGGTTTCCGTAGTTTTTGTTGTTGATTTTGTCAATGTGAGCCGAGACTGAGTAAAACATGGATAGGTCATTTCTTTGCCTCCAAGGAAAACAAAGGCGGAAATAGCCACGGTCGATAGTCCAATCGTCAGCTCAGTTGCTGTTGTCACACGGTAGAAAAACACTTTTCAGCAATCTTTTTTAAGGTGGGAATGCGTTTCGTGTAGGCTAAACCAACGGAAAGCCGCGAATTTGAGTCCGTTCCCCAAACAAATGACATTCGTATAGACTTGCACGCTTTTTGTTTATCAGTCTAGTTTTCTTTGTACATAGGTCAAAAGAAATCCTTCTGGGGTACTGCCTACAATGGCCTATATGGATAGCGTCAGCCCGAAAGGGGTGCCTTTTTCAGGCTTCAGGGCCCAGTTGTTCGAAGGCCAATTAGTGCTTAACCCAGGGTTAAATTTAACCCGGGTTTATTTTTCTTTTGTTCAAAATCATTTTCTTGGATAATTTTCTCCGTTATTTTGAAGAGGATCCAATCATCAACTTGACGACAGAAAGAATTAAACTGAATTTACTTTTTAAGCTTTCAAATCTTAGTTCAAATTTCGCACTAACCCTGGGTTATCTTAACCCAGCTTTGAACAACCCGGCCCAGGTGGTTGAAAGGGTAGAGATTTCATTGGTTGAAATATATGATGGCGTAGGTAAATCTGACATTTCGGTCTGTAAAAGGATAAAAAAGCTAACAGATGCATATTATATTTTATGGATGTGAAAGAGGTCCTCGAAAATTTCCTTGTTTAGAGAATTTTACTGCAATGTGCATTTACAGCAGTTAAAAGGGATGCAGTGTTCTAAGATAGTATGTGTAAGTCGCACCATTTATCAATAGAAGGTATACGGAACGGGTACTTTTTCTGCCAAAAAAGGTGTATAAATGGTTCAAATTTTTTTGATCGCTGACACTCTAGCCATGCTGTAAATAAACTCAACCCCCCGTAAGAGAAAGCTAATAACTCTAGGCTTCGGAGGTCGCTACAAGATTGGACGACTATTAGGTACATTACACCCGCCCTGATGGTACTTTGACTTTCGAAGGTAGATTATTGTCGCTTTTGAGAGGTAATCGCTTAAGAGAGGTGGTCGCACAAGGAGGCTCGACGCACACCAGTCACATACCTTGCATCGTAGCGGCGCCGCCTTTGGGCGTAGCATCAGCTAGATGAGTCACAGCTGTAGACCAAGTCGTGCCATAGGTCAGTCCTTCTAAGAATTCTAGAGGTAGAGCCCACCAAGGATTCTGGATAATGGAGAAGCTTCCGAATAAAAAAAAATAGGCAGCAACACTAACCAACATCAAGTTGACGTGGCCACATAACTGTGACAGAAACGCGTTGAAAAGGTACGCAATGATTAACGCCATGGCTCTGAAGATTGTTCCTATGCCCATCAAAGATTTGCTTGCTCCCAAATCCTCTAGATGCCAGTTAAGAAAGTTAAAAAATAGTCCATTAGAAAATCCTAGAAAGAATGAAATAGTTATAAAGTAAGCATACCGGAATTTTAGAAGTAGCGTTAGTAACTCTTTTGTGCTGCTTTTTCCATTGTTATCATCGCTTACATCTTCATACGTAAATTCAAACATCCAAGAGGCAAAGGCGAAGGTCAGGGCCATGATAATGGCAAATGAATAAAATAATATGTTATAGTTATTCATAACTCGACCGCAATATTTATATTCTGTCATATCAAGTAGCTCTCCGACTATTAACGAAGCAAACGCGAAGCCTAACGAACCAAACAGTCTGGTTTTTCCGTAATGTCTTCGTTTTTCTCCTAGTTTTTGCAGTAGTCCCGTGTCGGCCATGATAAATGTTGGAGCTTCAAGAAATTCTCCTCCAACAACCAATATTAGAAGATAAATATAAACGCGGTAAATTTCTTTCTGGTCAAAGATGAGTTTGAATTTCTTAGAACTAGAAACTTCATATTCAGAAAGTTGTCTAGGGCTGCCGTCTATGAAAAATGTTCGAAAAGGAGCATTTCCAATGAGTGAGGGCAATTTCTCTTTGACCTTTCTCGGGTTTCTCTGGTGATCAATATCCACACTGATAACGTTATCATTTTGCAGGTCGACACCGCGTCGTGAATGTCTCCCAGTAAATATCGATACATTTTCGTTTGAATTTTCCATCAAATTTTTACAGTACGTGTTGTAAGGTTTAGGAATCAACAACGCCAGGGTCATGACCAACCATGACAAAATAGAAAACAACAAAACGGCCTTCCTTGCTTTATATCTGTCAGCTAACACTGCCCAGAATGGCCCACTTATAAATTGTATCATGGGCCTTATTCCGGCCAAAATTCCAACTGAACTGGCATTAAGGCCAATTTGCTTGAAATATAACGCCATATATGGAAAAGAAGCCCCAAATCCAGCGAAAAAAAGGAAATAAAATCCTTTGTAAAGCAAAAGCGCCTTATCCACTTGTAATTCTTCACAAAGCAAATCTCTGAAAGACGTTCCTTGCTTGTTAGGTGTATTTTCGAGGGATTTGCTCTTGTCATTTTCCTTCCCTAAATCATCCTGGTCTGTCATTGTTTTAGCATCAAACAGGATAAAACAAAATTGGATTTTCAGTCATTTAAAAGTGATTGAAGAAGTTTTGCATTTGAAGGTGTCTGTCATTTTGGCTTTATGTCATTGGCGTACATTGTTAAGTGGACCAAATGACATACCTGTCAAAAACCACCCTTAATCCACCAGCACATGAGAAGGGATGGCTCAGCGCCAGATTATAGAAACAATGAGCCATAATTTGCCAGTAGGCGAGAAAACTTTTTTAGGGCTTCAAAAATTTCTGTAAGTAAGTATAAGAGTAACTTGGTCTATATGTAACCAATCACGATACAGACTGTGGTCAACGGACGACCAGACATAACCGTACTACCCTGTCTACTTGGCATTTTAGCGACAGAAGGCACCGGTATCTGTGTGAAGCTTTATGGCTTAGTTAATAAACATGTCAAAATATCAGAAATTACACTGAAATTAATCTCAAATCCAGAACTGCCTGAGTCAAATTTCTCTTTAATTGCAATGAAATAAGTGAAGGAAACAGAATTTGAAGCAAGAGTATTCAGACCTTTTGCCAGAATGAAAAAAGGTCGTAAATCTGTAAATTTAGTTATTTTTCTAGACGTAAATGAAAGATTCGGGAAAAGATTAATGAAAATGAATTATTGCTTATATATGATTAATAACTTAAGTTTCAATGTTGAATTTAGGACTTGTAAATAACACACACGGAGACAAGAAGTGTTTTTGTGATGGATATGAAGGATATTTATTTTGTCAAACTATTTAATTAGCATGGGATGTTGTACATTTAACTCTCGCAGTAGTAGACACCTTTCAGTGCTGGATCCAGACCCGCGAGATAAGTGGTTGGGGGGGTGGGGGTAAGGGGTAAAGGGCGGCCACTCCGGGCCCTTCCCCTGGTCCGCCACTGCCTTTATAAAAGGGAAAGCTGGTGGCTGCCGTTCTCTAGTAACTTTTCTTTTTTGACTCTCTAGAAGATGATAACCACTTCTAAACTAACTGACCCTTTAAATTGTCAGTCCTGACGGTGTCCGATAAACAAAAGTGAGATTACTGTAATCCCAGTTGTCAATATTTTGCCGTTGCATAAATAAACTTCTGATAGGGCAAATGGGTTCAGATATTTGGCTGAACGACTTCTGGGATTGTTTCGGCGAACAATAAAACCACTGACTGGTTAATGGCTGCCCTTGGATACCATCCACCAATCATAACTAACGCTTGTCCACCTAAAAGATCCCGAGAAATCATTGCGTCTAACCTGACTTACACTCATTCTCCTTGTAGTTTATGGGAGAGGCAAATTAATTAGTGGCGTGCAATTGCAAGCGCGTACTTCATTGAAGTTAAAATAAAGGTATTATGAAGCTTTATGATAAATGGCTTCGCTCGTCAATAGCTTATTTTCCTCAACGACAGAACGTGCGTTCTACCGGGAACGCACCTGGTTTGAATTTTCAAAATCATCAAAATCCAGTGGTCAGTTTTATAAGACTTTTACGAGTGTAATTTATGAGGGTAGATATTGTTTTCAGACTCGAAAACAATAGCTGCACTCGTGAAAGTTTTATTAAATTGACTGCAGATTTGCCAATCGAACAAAAGACTTATTCCCGAAACCCATGCAGAATATATCCTTTTAAGAACAGATTCAGTTCCAAGGTACTACATTAACACAACTCAAAGGATAGCCTCCCACACAGACGCGGGTGACGAAGACCTAAG
Source organism: Porites lobata (assembly GCA_942486035.1). Lineage (NCBI taxonomy): Eukaryota > Metazoa > Cnidaria > Anthozoa > Scleractinia > Poritidae > Porites > Porites lobata. The sequence continues at coordinate 1,005,590 of CALNXK010000046.1, forward strand.
ATGCCCTTACACCAGTAACAACAGACAAAAGAAGTGAGCCTATGATAAGAGCAAAATAGTTCAGTTCTAGCAAGCCTTAGACCCAGCCTAGTTTCTCAGCGTTTTCTATCAGGCTCTTGATTATTCGGATAGAAAGTGTGCTTTTGAAACGACCTTGATCTTGAGACTGTGGAAAGTTCACCCAGGTTGATTCGCCTCACGTAGAACGTGCGCCTGTTCTGTAGATGAGAAAGAAGCCCTCTTCTTTGTTTCTATTACCCACCCAAAAAGAAGCAGAAACATCGTATGAATTATTACCAGTTTATTCCTTCTTGTCCTACTGGAAAATCCAAAATGCAGGTTAAGTTCTTGTTTTTTTATTGACGTTTTGGTGGAAATGACCGGTGTAACCTGTAAAATGAACAACAAGCTAGTCAGCTGCACTTGGAGAAGAAATCAATCATTCAATCTTTTCTTCAATCTTTTCAGTCTTTTTCCTGCCTGTTTACCACGACTCGATCATTAACACTGTGAATTAAACTTAAAACTTAACACGCCAGATGAAACTGAATATAAAAGACGGCATGAAATTGCTTTAAGAAAGGAGGCTTTCGGAGCGATGTAAGGTACACCTGGTCTTGTTTTGTTGAGCGATCTCTCGTGACCGGCAGAAGTAAACCACCGGCTATTTTCCCGCCACCTGCATGTGGAAGGCCAAAGTCCCGTATGTCAGCAGTCACTGGTTTTGTTCGATCGCTCGATATTTGCACTGATCTCATAGAAAATTACGGAAAGCGTTGCGTAACGCCTTTATAAATTGGAAAGACTGGGTCTAATTAAGATCCACAGACGCGAAAAAAATGGCAGCGAAACGTATGAAGAATGATCGAGGCCGGGTCGAATTCGCGGAACAAGTGTGTACGACATATAGCCACTCTGCACTTAAGAAAATTATCGCTCAAAGCGATGTTCATCTTGCGAGAATCGACAAACCCCTTCTTGTGTTTAAAGTGTTCTATTTCTTCCTCTTTGGCGCAATCGCCACGGCCTTCCCGTTTTTACCTTCGTATTTTGGACAGATTGGTTTCTCATCGTCTCAAATCCAAGCTCTTACTTGGGTAAGACCGGTTGTACGACTTTTGTCCAGTCCAGTTTGGGGAATTTTGGCGGACCGCTGGTTACCCAAGAAAATGATGCTTCAGTTTTGCACCTTCGTTTGGCTCATAGGGACTATTTCATTAGCTTTTGTCGAGCCCACTAGTCAGATGTGCCAACTTATTTCCCTCAACGACACAAATTTGAAAGTTATCAATTCTACAGAGATGCAAACCGGATTTTTTCGGCGGAGAAGAACGGCTGAGTTCTTCGAGATGCGGTCCAAGCTGATTCCTAAAGTACTTAAAGTAAATTTGACTTCTGGTGGCTCAGAGAGTGTGGAAGTTTCGTTCGGGTCGGGCGCAGACACTGCAGCAGTATCACAGGAAAACGAAGCATCTGGCAGTGGATTTATTATCGATTCTTTGCATCCCAACAAAAGAATGGACGAATTTAACAATACTGATACAAATAAGACTCACGACTTCATAAAAATTTTATTCCCCCATCATAAATCAAACTCTAATGACACGCCCAATCCCAACGAGTTTAACTTCACCATACGAAACGAACTCAGAGAAAATACCTCCAGGTTATATCAAATATTTCTTGGGGCCATAGCGATCGTCGTGTTTGAAGAGATCTTCATGTGTCCAGTGATGTTTGTTGCTGACGCAGTTTTACTGGCCAAACAGACAGAAGAGGGTTCTCTTGTTGTATATGGATATCAACGGGTTTTTGGCTCTATCGGCTTTTTGATATTCTTTTTAATCACTGGATCTTTAGTGAATGATTCTTTTCGCCCGGTCTGTGGACATATGTATGCGGACTATGTCATTAACTTCTGCTTTTACTGTGTTTTAACAATAATTACGTTGTTGGTGTTGATCAAGTTCGAAGGACCATCAAGACGTCCGGAGGGTTTTCCGTACGAGACGCTTAAAACTATTTTTCACAACAAACACTACGGATCTTTCTTTGCTTCTGTGGCTTTTTTAGGGTTTTCACATATCGTGATTTCGAATTTTCATACCACATATCTCATGGAAAGTAATATTGGACACTGGGCATCTGCTACAATAAATGCCTTTCGTCTGCTAGGCGAGCCATTAGCCTTCTTTGTCAGCCATAAACTAATAGCACATATCGGGAATATAAACATGATGTTTGCTTCACTCGTATTGAACATGTTTAATCATTTCGCGTGCTCATTTGTCACCAGTCCCTGGCATGTGATTCCACTCGGCTTCCTTGAAGGCTTCACCTTTGGAGGTTCGTTTGTGGCGTGCGTTACTTATCTGGCGAAATCATCTCCGGTTGATTATATCACAACTGTACAAGGTAATGAGCTCTGCCCTTATGCCGTTTAATATGTTTTTTAGAGATAAAAGAGATATCACAGCTCGTTACCACAGCCTTAATGGAACATTTTAGGTCTTTACAGCACAAATGCCCCTAAATGGCCTTGGTGCCGACCATAGGAAGCGTCCTTTCGCCAATTTCTTTACCAATGTCTTAACCAGTTGTTTGTAACTGTTTGGTATATTTGTCAGCTGTTAGATTTTTGTTATAAAATCTAGTTTGTTATAAAATCTAGGCTGTACACTGAGATTTGTCGTGCACTATTCCTAGCTAGCCATATTGTCTCATTTTAAATAGCCTATCACTTTTTTATTATAATACGAACTTCTCCTTTTTCCCAGGTGTGTTTCAAAGCGTCTACTGGGGCGTGGGAGGTATACTAGGCCTTCTTATTGGAGACAACCTGATACATGCTGCCGGACCGACAATCGCGTTCCGTCTCTTCACAATGTTGGCCGTCATGTTTATAATCGTCTTCACCTTCGGTTTAAGATACGTGAACTTTCGAGATCGCAATTATTACTCGGTGCTGCTAAACACTTTTAATATCTGCACAGATACCATGGACACTCAGCCGATGAATAATGGAGATGAAGGTGAAAGGATACCCGAAGAGTTTAATGCTTGCGAGCAGATGACACAGGCAACCACTTTGGAGAACAGAGCTAAATCGTCACAGCAAAGAAATCCTGAAATCCACTGTGAATCCTTATCGTATTGATTCTATTAGGTCGCCCCATGTAAGGGAATCCAGGACAGTCTTGGATTCTGGATTCCACGCTGTGGATTCCGGATTCCAGTTACTGGATTCTAGATTTTTTTGGTCGGTGGAACTTGGATTTCTGATTCCAATCGTAAGTGGGATTCCGGATTCTTTGAGCTGTATTCCGGATTCCAAAGCCCAGAATTCCGGATTCCGGGTACTGGATTCCTGATTTTTTGTTTGTGGAACCTGGATTTCTGATTCCAATCGTTAGTGGGATTCCGGATTCCAAAACCCAGGAATCCGCACTCCAGGTACTGGATTCCTGATTTTTTTGTCAGTGGAACTTGGATTTCTGATTCTAATCTTTAGTGGGATTCTGAATTCTTTCGGGATAGCACAAGCAAAAATTTCCCGGATTCCGGAACCCAGAATCCCTTACATAGGGCGATATTAGGAGTTTTAATTTCTAATCCTTAGGATTATTCAACTTTTCAATTAGAGAATTTTAATTTACTTTCAAAAAGTCTTATTGTGTGTTGGTACCTTTGAAAGGTCAATATATAACATCAATAGGACTCTTGAAAATTCAGAACATGACTATGTTTACATTAAAACTTTGAGAGGTTTTGCGCCTGTTCTGTATGCTGGACATAAGTACTGTGACCCTAATGTGACGAATTGGTGTATGAGACAGTAAAAGTTATTTCAAGCCAATACTCTCTGGGTCTTTATCTTTTTCATTAACTGACAGGTTTACCCGTTGCTGTAGGCTGTCATAGTGCTTATACCAGGATTTTTTCTTTAACTTGCTTAAATTTAGGGATCCCTTGTCCACAAGCTTCGGATCAGCACCTCAATACCAGATTGCAGCAAAGATCTGTGGGATCGTTTGTTGCAGTAACAAGTGTAAAATGTTTGGCCTATTACATAATACACTAGTGTTTGCCCTCTCCAAAAATTTTCCATGAACTATTGATTTCAAATCGTCATGGGAACACTGCTTATTCTTAGGTGCATTTGAAAACAACAACTTCTGTTAAATGTGGGGACAAATTAAACAGAGTGTATTATGGTGCATTCGAAAATAGTCTATATCCAAAGGCAACGAGACATACTTCACCGGAACTGCTTTCCGCGTTTATGCTTTTCATTTGAAATGATTTGATATAGAAATTCACATGAATAAAAGAAAGAATAATGCCTCAATATAACACAAATAAAAACAAAAATATTTAGAGAACAACAGCAGATTCCTCTTGCTGCTATGGTCGTTGCAAGGTAATTGTAGATCTCTTCGGTTTTCGCAAAACTTAGCCCTTGTAAAGGAAAGCAATTTGAGTGAAGACGAGCCCGTCGCCTAGTTTAGAAGGAGAAGTTTGCGTGGAGGTTTCGCCCCATGTAAGAGAATCCGGAATCTGGAGTCCAGCGAACTTTTGCTTTGGAATCCGAAATCCAGTACCTGGAATCCGGAATCCACTGTGTGACTGTGTTGGATTCCATTACATGGAGCCATAGGTTGACCAGTAACGAAAGGTCCCACTGTAAATCCTCGGTGTTAAAAAAGTTATTAATTTCCTTAAAATTTATTACAGGGCGAATTGTCCAAGTTTGCTACTTATTACAAGTAGCTCAGTAATTTTTAAAAAATAAAGCAAAGAACGATACAAGTTATGGAATTTATTTTAATTTAATGTGTTGTGCTACCATTTCGTAATGTAAGCTACATAATCACATTTTGTCTTACGCTTTTTCTTCAGTTTTGACACTTGTTAATAGTACGGGTGTATCATACTTTTTGCTTATATAATTATATGAGAACAATCTCGACACAGGAAACTGCGGGTAGGTGTTCCTGTAGGGTCTGGAAAAGGGAGTCCTGGTCCGGTATTCCCGCTCCTTTTTCACGAGAAATCCAGCATCCTGAACTTCTATTATCGTTTTCCCGAATATCATTTTCCTTTCCAATCCGCTTTCGTTTCCAAATTTTGGCAAATCCCGCGCGCCTCCCTGGTGGCAGTCAAATCCCGTATCCTGTCAACGTTTTCTCAAATCTCGCATTGTATTTTAATCAAATCACGGATGCCGGGAATTTATCATTTTCAGATAGACCATAATGCACCTTGAGGTGCCTTATGGTCTATCATCCTTCCAGACCCTGAACCCGATTTCATTCAGGTGCAGTTCCAAGATCTGTGGTCTGATACTTAGCTCAGGCCGTGGAAAATAGATTAATTCCTTGTATAAGATCTTGAGGTTGATCTCGTCCGGAGGCACTGGTCGATTTCCATTCAGAGTTTTAGCTCTCATTACAATTGATGTTGAAGATAGTTATAACTTGAGTTATCCACAGTTGACCACGGTTCAGCTTTCGGCATAAACCTTGTCGGATTCCTACCGATATTCGTATCTCCGAATCGTCGTACTATGCTTTTTCTTCGAACCCTTGGATACTCTGTACCCTCGTAAAAGTTCTTCAGTATCTTTTGACTCCACTGTGGGTAGATACGTGTACTCAAAGTCTAGTTGACGAGTCGCTGCTGTCTCCTGCGTCCATCTCATCTGCGCAAAACAGAACAAAACGCAGGCCACGAAGGCGCAGCAAGCGACGCAGCGAAATGTAGCCACTGCTCCAATATGATGGATAAGAAACCCTCCTGCTATAGTACCTGAGCCTGTTCCCAGTCCCCAGTAAACACCTTGGAGAATACCTATGAAAATAAAAAAAATTGTACCCTTTGGAACAATTATCTAAACAAAGTTTGCTTTAGGCCACACAACAGGTAGTGTTGCCGGGTGATCAGTGCGTCATACTCGCAATACGGCAGTCCCGAGTTGGATTCCCACCCCACTACCTTGATTTGTTCCGCGGCCGTCCAGGCCTGCGTAGCTGGTGGTTTGTTTGGCGAGAGGGGAAAAAAGCTGAGTTCAAATCCTAGCCAAGTTTGTTAATACCAAACTGGTTGCCTGCAGCCAGTTTTTTCTTTTTCGGGTATTTTTTCTTACTATTTGAGTGGATTTTTTCCTTTAAAATAGCTGAAAAAGCTAAGCTCACTTCTACGATTAATAAAGATCACTTTCCACGGTTTATAAAACAAATAATAGACCTTCAGATTTTTTTTTTATAAGAGCCATTAGTATTCCCGGTAGAAACATATTTTTCCACTCTGTGCTATAAACTTTTCTAAACTGTTCACATTATAGAATATTCAAATGATAGAAAAAAGTTAGCAAGCCTTTCATTCTCTTCAATTCTGGAGTCCTAAGTCTCAAGTGCGAAACGGTCACTGGTCAGGGTAGTAAAGAAAAAGAAGAAAACCAACAAAATGTTGAACAAAATCCATTCAATTCCTGAAAGATCAAGGAGTTAACGAGAAAATGCCTATCTAGAGAGATATAGGGAATCGCATAGGGACCAACCTTGAATAGTTGTGACTGATTCTGAGGACGCCGCACCTGCCATATATGAAGTACAAGCTGACCATGAGGCTGCATACGTACACCCTACTAACATTTCAATTGGCAAAACCCACCAGGGGTTAGTGAGTAACGAATACAGTGTGAAGGCAATTCCGTACGAGATCAGCGCGCAGATCATAATTTTTATCTGTCCAACGGCCTTTATCAGGCTTCCCGCCACGAAAAATGTCAACAAGTCCAAAGAACTTCGGCAAATTACAGCGACACCCATCAATGTTTTTGTGGCTCCTAGATCTTCGAGAAACCAGTTGAGAAAACTATGAGACATTCCGTGACCAACTCCCATGAAGCAGGCAGCTGCTAGGCATGAGCCGTAATGAATGTTACAAAGGGCCCAAAGCACATTTGCTTGTTTCGTGTCAGTTTCTTTGTATTTGAACTTAAATGTCGTTGATATGAACAAAGTCGTTAGCATTAGTAACGCAAATACGCAGAAACATATCATGTAGTCCGTGTATGGATCGCCACAAACAATATGCCGAGACCTCTCTAATAGAACTCCGACAAGAAACGACGATAACCCGAATCCGAGCGAACCCCATAATCGTTGTTTTCCATAGTTTCGTCGTTCTTCACCCAGATGCTCTAAAAGGGATGCGTCTGCTAGTGTAGCGGAAGGAGCTTCTAAAAACTCGCCCACAACAACTAACACGAGAAGAATTGTAAAAATTCTCTTCAGCTCAAGGGAATTCGTTTTTAGCAAATTTGTCATCCATATTTGTAACTTTTTGTCGGATTTTTTCAAAAGCTTAGTGACTAAGCCGGTTTCCTGCATGAAATTTGTTTCTCTCGTTTCCTCGGCATCTGAAGTTATAGCGGTTTGGGATTCCCCTGACATATATCCATCCGTTATAAGTAAACTCTCATTGTGTAATGACTGAATTCTGCTCGCTTCTCTGTATTTTTCAGAGGCACTGTTTTGTAGATCATTGGATACTTTCTCAGTATTGTGATGAGAAGCTGCATTTATTTTGATTTCCTCTTTTTGGGGGTTGTAAAAGGAGCCTTCTCCTTCAGTTGAGGTGTACCATGTGGAGGAATCCAAGACAGAATTTGCAGAGCCGCTAATTAAGCCATAATCATCGCTCTCCAAGTTACCTTTTGAAGTTTTGACCTCCGACTGGCCTCTTACATTGTCTGTTTTGTCCATAGCTGGGAAAGACTCCTGATGGCTTATAAATTTTGTCTCGGATTTGTGCAATTCATTTTTAAGAAGTGTATCGCTTTGTGTGTAGAAAGTTTTGTTATGAACATGTATTTGATTAAGTGGTGAGCGGTTTAATGAAATACTGGGTAAACTTGAAGTCTTATCAGCCGTATCATTAATGGATATCTTCTGACCCTCTCCTATACCTGTCCGTAATGAATTACTTTCATTGATAGTCTTTAGATGATCAAATGCTATCATCTTTGATAATTTTTCCTCCAACTGTAACAAATTACCTTGATCAATGTTCTCTGTTGGTCGCTTACTTATCTGTGTCAAAATATCTGAAATATTCGCATTTACTCTCTCTGTCGTTGACGGTTCATTTGAGTGCAAAACTGTTTTCCGAACCACAGTTTCTTCAAGAAGTGGCCTTCGTTCAAAATTTCCGGAGCCGTCTTCATTTTTCGCGTTGAATGAGTTCTCGGTTGTTTTATCCTTACTTTGTGAACTGTGCGGAATTATAATTCTCGAAAACTCTATTACAACGGGTGGGGAACCTTTATTTTCCCGTCTTTTGTCAGTAGAAGAATTGTCTTTCTTTTCATGAGCGCGTGCAGGTGACAGAACGTTGAGAGTGAAGTTTCTTGTCGCGTTTTCGCGAAGTCTTTCGCTTCTCTTAAGCCCAGACTTTGTGGAATCATTTTTGCCTTGAAGCTTCTGATAAGTGTTTTCAATCTGAAGACGACGCTCCGAGAAATTTCTATGTCTATTGCTTTCACCTGTCAAATTGCTGGTTTTATAAAAGCGTGAAAAGTGTTTTGATTTAATTTGCTCCCCAGCGGATAGTACAACGTCTTTACCGGTGGCTAATTGTGTTTCTTTCGTCAGGTTTTGTAACTTTGGACCATCCTTCTTGTAAAAACGCTCCGGTTGTTTATTGTTTTTAGAGTTACGATTCCTGGTTAATATACCACTTGAACTAAGTGTTGTAACAGTTGAAATATCGCTCATGTCTTTTTGCTGCTCGGCTATAGTTACCGGCGCAGATAAGTTACTGCTATTTCTCGCATGAAAGGACCTTTTTCCTTCGGAGAGGATCAGAGATCGATGATCACCCTCGTGAAACTGCGCAACATTTGAAGTCTCTAGCACTCTTACGTTTGAACGTGAAATATTTTTTAACTTTCTTTCTCTGTGATCAGTATGTATCGGCACAATGTCTAAATCGGCTTGTTGTTGCGTCCCATCTCCTATTTGCGTATCAGGTTCAGTTAGGGGTAGCCACAGCGAACGTCTAAAAAATCCTGTTTTTACTTTTGTGTAATTCACAACATGTTGATGAGTGTCATTTCCTTGGCGAATCTCACAGATTTCGTTGGTAGGCTCTACGAACGCTAAAGTCATTGTCATAATGAGCCAGGATATAACTGACATGACCAACACAGATTTTCGCTTCCTGTATCTGTCTGCCATGATGGCCCAAAATGGTGCACTGGCGAACTGGACAATTGGGCGCAAGCCAAGCAGCAGTCCAACTTGACTGGCGGGCAGACCTATCTGTCGAAAATACACCGGAAGATATGGAAATATACTTCCAAATCCACTAAGAAAGAAGAAATAAAATGCTTTGTAGACTAGCAAGTCGCGGTTTATGCGTAGCCACTTTCTGTCACTGGACATGATGCTTTGTCAATAGGCCTCCAAGTCAACGAGTTTATGTTAGAGTAGGTCTCATGCGCTTATAATTAGGATCAATTGTTTCATCTCTCGCTATCAAGCTCTACGTCAAGGTTCGGAACATTAAATAATATTTTTGGTCGAATTTCACGACCTGGTCTCTTGGCTCTGTCACCGAGTTTTTTTTCACATCATTGGTAGGTTATGTTATTCGACAGCAGCCAGGTGGCATTTAAATTATTTACCAGCGTGTGTTAAATCAAGCAGAAATACGGCAATTTGTTAGCCTTCTAGACCAACCGCATTTCAATGTAAAGAAAGCTATTTTCCGACTCACAGAAGAAAGAGCAACGTTTCTCCACTTTTTCATAACGTTATCAGTACCTATCGGGTTCTGTAGTTTCAACTGTTTATTTAAACGGGTACCCAGTTGATACAAAGTGGACTGGGAGAAAGCGATTGCCTACAGACTGACAACTGAAGCGAGAAGACGCTTCCCTAAGGTTTGATTTCCACGGTCGCGTACTTTTTGTGTGCCAACGCACGTAAAATTTGCCCCCCTAAATGAAATAGAGACTTGAATGTAGGAAGGGCCACACGCAAACGTGAAAGTTGAGAGAGGTTCAACATTTACGTTTACGCGTGACCTTCCATACATTGTCACTATGTTATTTACGCGCGTAAAATTTACTTGCGTACGCACGTTAAAATTACGCGACAGTGGGAATCCACCTTAAAAGCACCACAAACGACTGAAAAAGCCCTCACTAAACTCAGGCGTGCAACGTAGAACGTATGATCGGTTTCCATGGCGGGAGAAAAAAAAGGGAGGAGAAGGGACAAAAAAAGATGAACTCCTTCTCCAGTCCCTTTCCCCTTTCCCCTTGTTTCTCTTCCCCATTCAGGTCCCTTCCCCTTTTCACCTCCCTCGGGGAAACGCCCTGGCTAAAACAGGTTACATGAACTCGCTTCAATAAAGTGTTTCGCGGTCCTTCGTCATTCATTTCGACCTACAACGATGCCGTAGTCGAAGGATTCATCCGGCATGCGCTTGGAAGTTATGGGTGGGATCAAGAGCCTCTTGGTATGATGGAGAACGGTGAGCGAAACGGAAACACATGTCCCCCTAGCCCCTCGCGCTCTCCGTTATTTCTTGCGCCCATAGTACATCAGATCAGCGGCATACCCAAGTATGAACCGACCCCCATCCCCCGGGGCTACCAGCTACTTCTCCTCTATATTTCTTTCTAGAGGAAAAGAGAGAAGCAAAAAGAACTGAGAGAATGCAATGAAAGCAGGGACGACAAGTACACTACTACCGTCGCTGATAGGGTCTAAACACATCCCAGAAATCAAAAACTCCTCCCAGAATCCAAAACACTTCCCGGAATCCAAAACACATCTCAGAATTCAAAAACACGTCCCAGAATCCAAAGACGTTTCGGATTCTGAGAAGTATTTTGGATTCTTGGATGTGTTTCTGCTAAGTGTTTTTGGATTCTGGGAAATGTTAAGTGATTGGAATTCTGGGATGTTTTTTGTCCCTACGAGCAACCCTACACTACATTTGTGATTACATGACATACATATCTAGGGAGTTCGACCGCTGACCATATAAACCTTTGATTCGGTATTAAATGGCCGCCAGGAAGGAATGAAAGAGGGGAGGTTTCTGGAATAAAAAAGCGTAGTTCCGCCATCGAGCTTTATGGCTCTACGAGATCGGTTTCGCTCCTTTCTTGGCTTAGACGTAGGTATCTTCATTATATATACAGACTGTGCTGCCAATCTATTTCGAAATTCAGTTGAAAGGAAAGTATACTCAATAGACAAGTGCAAGCTTATATTCGCTTAACGATGATCATACTTTCAGCTGATTGCATCAAGTAATACTTTTGTCTTGCCTTGTCAGCGTTCACAGAAAGATTCTTTCGATGGAGATTCTACAGAGAACCTTCCAGAAGTTGTATATAAAGTTAGTATGGCTGAAATATTAAGTGCTTGGAAATAGTGCTTAGTTTTTAAGCTTAAGCTTATATGTTTATAATTAGCTACTATATGGGGTGGCTAATTGAGTGATGATTTCATTTATAGGTGTGGGGCTTAGAATAAAAACAATAGCCTTTGTTATTTTATTATAACTTATGTTTATGATTGATAGTGTCCTCAGTTAGTGTTTTGGAACTGGTAATATTTTATCATTACTTATATTGTTGCCATCATTAAGTGTATATGAAGGGACATTGGGGTGGGGGCAAAAGATATTGGCAAATACTAAAATACTATGTCAAAAATTGATGAGATACCGATGCTGCATTTATGATCAGTCATGCTTACTTTAAGTTATTTCTATCTAGCGTATTTATTCATCTCAAGCATGTATGCACCAGAAACAACCTCAGCCATAATTTTGTGAGGAAACGTGACAAGACTTTGAATTTGTTTACTTTTGGAGAGGGGCAACATCCTTTTTCCTAAGAGACCTTTTGGGTTAATTGTTGGCCAAGTTACTGCTTTGCAGCTCAGCTTTCTAATTTAAAAAAAAAAACAAAAACAATGATGCAATCGCATAGATTTAAAAGTGGTGCAGTTTTCTGGAACGCTCTATGAACATGTTCACCCAATTTCTTTTGAAGCAGGCATCAGGTGCTTTACAGTATTTTTTCATTGGGAAGATTGATGGTTTTACTTTCTGTGTCTTTTCCTGGTCTTCCCAACTTTTTTCTGTCCAATCTTGACATGTGTCAATTTTTCCTTTTTCGTTCTAACTACCTTATCATCTGGGACTACCTTGTATGTTAATAGTGTACCAAGATGGATTTCACCTGTTAAGCATGATTAAGTTCTCTCCACTTGCTTAAATTCTGTGATCCTTTGGAAATTGAAATTCCAGAATACACACTTGACAGAGCTGTTATTGTTAAGATTAAATTATTGTTAATTATTATTATAACAGCAACAAAAACAACAGTGAGCATTTTCCCTTAAATTCTAGTTATTTACAATAGTTATGAACAGTTTTGCTAACATCATAAGTCTTCAGGCATCTGCAGATATCTGATAGGAGTTTTCCTAAATCTTGACTTCCTGGTAAAAAAAGTCATTAATTTTGTGTGACTTGGAAAAGGTTGGCAGGCATACAATGGACTAATATCCTGTCCACAGAAGCTAGAATAGCTATCCTTCAAACTTCAATATAAAACAACTAAATTTTTTCATGCCCATCTTTTTTTAGGATGATGTTCGGGAATTCCAAGATGACCCACGTTCTGATGAAGAGGTTGACAGAATATAATTTTTCTTATCATTTTGTCTTATTTGATGTCTTGCTATGTCCTAGCCGAATAGTTGCTATACCTTTGCCATCATTAAAAAAGTTCCACCCACATTCTAAAAAAAGTTTCAAGTTTACTTTTGGTAAAATGTTAGAGCCACAATCCTGAGTAAAAGTCTTAGGATAAATTTGCATTTCTCGTGTATTTTTTTGCATGTCATATTCATGCAACTGTCTTGGAAATAGATAGAATTACTCGTTCCCATCACTTCTCGCATACCGCACATTTTGCCATTTGTGGAACACACATACCTGCAATTTCTGAATTTCAACATTAGGGAACTAAGCAAGTTAATTTTCATTCAAAATGATCTAAAATTGTGCATTTCAGGAGAAAACTCACATACAATTTTTAAGGGTGACATAAATGATCAAAACAAAGGTTACTATTCTTGTATGCCTGAAAGTGTGAGGTAATGACTTGTAATGTAGGTGTCAGGTTTTTGTTGTTCAAGTACAGTAGATGAAACCACTGATACTCAATTCTAAAATACATGTTGATCTTCAGGTTTTAGGGGAAATAAAAGAGATCTATTTCAGTGACAGCTCATTTGATTCAAGTGATCATGAACTTCACGTAAGTTATATGCTTTTATCAAAATTGTCTTGAATTACCTTTGTTATTAACCTGTGTGGGACAGTCCAGAAGAACTAAGAGAAAACTTAATCTCATGTATGGCCCTGTTTCACATAGTTCTCAGGTAGCACAGTATGGACTGTTGGCCAAATTGCAGAATGAAGCTCAATTTGAAACTCATCTGAATAAGTGTAGCTGATAGGCCGAACTGGAGAAAAAAAGATTAATTTTTAAAATTAATTATCCAGAATGATGTCATTAATGTGGACAGGGCATAAATCTAACCACTGTGTAGTGTTTATAGTATTTTAAGCAGAATCATCCAAAAGTACAACTCATCACATAAGTATTTTTTGTTGACAAATGTTTGCACAATACTTTCAGTACACATTCTGTGACATATTTTTCAAGTGTATTACCAGTAAAAGTGTAGTCAAGTGATTCATTGTCCACTGTTGATAACATTATTGTCACCGGCCTCTGGACTCACAAATTCTATTTATAGCCAGTATTAAGTAAAAGTATTCAGAAAAAAAAGCAGGAAAAACTATATCAAGTAATGATGTTAAAATTTTGAAAGAGGTCTTGGGCATTCATTTTGTCTCATTTTTTTTTGTAATTACAGCAACTTCCTGAAGTTCTTGACCTTGATGACCTTGATGATTATCGCAATAATCTTCGAAGGCAACTCCAGGCGGTGAGACTAAAAGCCAGATTATTAAAACCCACTAATTTATGCAGTAATAAAAAAGGCACTATTCCTTCTTTAACCATAATGATTGATTATAGTATAGAAAGGTTCTGAATTCTTTGTTCTAATGTGGATAAAAGATACGCCTTAAAAAAGCGGTCCCATTTATGGTAACATGCCTTTCAAGTACCTTAAAGACAACTGATGAACGATAGAGATTCTGCAAAGCTGGGACAAAAGTGTTTTATTTGATGCAAAAAGGGGGATCAAGATTTGGACAACGATGATGATACTTTAACTGCCAACTACTAGCTCCAACAGGGTGCAGTTACAACAGCAGTCACATCAATAACCACGGTCTTAAATGTTCCCAAGCAAAGGGTGTAATCCTAGTGGCATCTCTCATTGAACTTTTTTTAATCTTCAACATCACTGTAGCTGCCTCTGCACATTATATTTCTTCAGGGGCTTTCTCTGAGAAGACTAAACTTGTGCGATGTGACTGATCATGCAGTGAAATCACTTCTTTATAGTTCCCCTTTTCTGTGAGATGCACTTCCAATAATTACAATTAGGTTTCTTCATTTAGAAAGTAATAACAAATTATTTGATATCACTACAAATATTATCTCCAACTGATGAAGCAGTATTCACTTTGTCTTGAAACTTTGTTGTCAAAAGGTGAGTCATTCTCACTAATGGTCCTTGTTGGAGCTGCTTGCACCTTGGAGATAATACAATGTACCACACCTCTAATCAATGTACAAGAAAGAAAAAAAAATAGAAAGCTGTATTATAATGTAATTTGTGATCTTTCATGCAACTTTTTCAGGTCTCTAAGACACTATACAAAAAAGTATTGGATAATCACAACCAATTTGTGCAGGTAACATGTCACTGTGCATCAAAATCACGCTATGGCTTGTGTTGAGCCACTGTACGGTAAACAAGTATGTGCAACCACGTCCAGGAAAAGTGGTTCAGTTGTGATCACAAGCGATTAAACCAAGAATTTAACTGATAAATGACTGTCAAACTTATAAATACAGCAGCAAGATTAAGAAGAGAATTAAAACAAGAGCAACCCAAAGAAAAGCAACAACAATGTTATGGGAAAGCAAGAACATGAGCACCCAAAATGACGAAGCAATCCTTAACATAACACAAAGAACCTTGATGTTTAGTCATAACAAATGGAAGTAAAGCGAAAATATAAACCTAGCACAAATCATCTTATTGACTATTCTCCTTCGAACTTGTTCACAAAATCAATAAACGAAAGGAAAAGAAAACAATTATTCAGTTATCCATTGCACAGCTAATAGCCTTTTGCAAGTCTCTGTCTCTGAAAATGGGGGATCATATCTAATTATCTTTAACACTAAGTAATAATTAATAATCAACTTCAGTTACACACTGCATTCATCCTTTGATTGATATTGTGTCTGAGGAAACTTGATATAACTCACCGACCTAACATTTTTTTTGACAAGAGCCCTCTCAGGAAGTCAGTAAAAGATCAGTATACTGATATGAACCCATTCTTGTCATACATCATATTGTTAAATTCTTTCTGATATTAAGTGCACTATAGCATAGGGTGGGGTTATAGAAAATTTTTAATTTGTAGTTTGTCAAATATTTTTTTAGGAATTACAAAGAGTAATGGACCTACAGGAATCCTTACACACAGCTTCTTCAATATGTGACAGAGGGAGAAGGTTTATGATTAAATCAATTTTTATAAACTTTGGCTGATAAAGTAACAGTATTTTCAGTGGAACTCCAAGTTTAAATATCCTTGTTGAGCAGAGAACTTATATTTTGAGTTGCATAATTTTTTTGCAGACATTTAGACCGCGCCAAGAGAGGTGTGTCTGTTGGGGGCTTAGGAATTTTAGCCAAACATCGGAAAAAACAGCATCTACTTATCCTGCTTGACTCCTTAAGGACAATCAAAACACTGGTAAAGAATAGAGTTTTTTATTGAATGGAGTAAATTTTTCAGTGGTTTATTTTTTTATTTTTCTGGGTGCTAATTAGAGGATGGCTGCATGGCATAGCTACTTAATAGAAGTATCACTCAAAAGTCTGTATTTTACCCAGTCCAGTGTCAAGTGTGGATAATCTTGAAGTTTTCTGCTTGTGAAAGTTAATTGTGAAAATTGCAGGACATAGCACAGGCGCATTAATTTTGCAGGACAGCTGTTCAGGTGTGGCAATGTTGCAACCGTAGTTACCGCACTTGAGCTACAGTTTGTTAGTTGTTTCTATGAACGGAATTAATCAGTATCATGTGTATCATGGGCGTCCAAAAGCGAGTGTCTCAGGTTTGATCTTACAATTAATGAATTTTTTCTTCTTTTAATTTCCTCAGCAAAAAACAGATGTTAGGCTTAAAGAGATGCTTGAGGTAATTATGATTGGACAACAATATTATTGACTGACCTCATGCAAAAACGTTTCTCATGGTTTGCCGTTTTTGAATGGATAGCCATTCATATGTCATTCATCAGCTATTCAAACGGAGTGGGTTATTAATGCTTAGAATTTTTTTAAACAATTTTTATTAAATATCATACATGTAAATGTTTGAGGACTGGACTGTTAGTTACAGGTTGCATCATAGGATTACTGTATGACTGATGTTAAATGCAAAGATATCCAGTTTGATTTTGATTATAATGTGCTACACCAGTTGTTGCTGTTAAATCTTTAATTTGCAGGAAGAAGACTACCCAGGTGCTATCAATTTGTGTCTAGAGTGTGAGAAAGCAGCACAAGCATTCAAACACTACAGCTGCATAAGGTACATGTACATTTATTTTATACAGCTTAATTCACTCCTCACACTCAAGTTTACCTATATAACCACTGTGAGCAGTCATGATGAGACCGAATTGAATATGCCTCTTACTCCCCAGTGTGATTACCACATGAAACACTGTATTTACTTGAATAAAACTCCCCAAGTCAACGATGAATACATGAAACAAGTTTTATTTAGGCTGGTGAATGAAAGTTGTAGTGGCAAAGAATTGTTTTAAAATTGTTTTCTTATTTACTTTTAATCTTTTTGGTACTTTCTATAATATATGGGGAGGCTCCGCCCAAAAGGGTAACTTTTTCAGGTTTCAGGTATATGAAAGGGTAGGGATTTCACTAGTTGAAGTATATGAAAAGGTAAAAAGGCTTAAAGGGGATAAAAATGGCTTAAAACGGGGGATTTATTCATATTTAAATAGACAGTGCATTTTGAAAAGGATGGCTAAACTGGGTAAAAAGTACCATTATTTTGAGAAAACGTTCTAAATGGTATATTTTGGCATGACAATTTTTTTCAAATGAACCCTTTTCAGTGAAAAAACTTTGACAATTCAAATGAATCCTTTTCAGTGGTACTTCCACACTTGTGGCACTATTTATTTAGAATTTGTAATTCTAATTTTTGTACCATTCAAATGAAACCACTTCAGCAGTACTCTGATACTGTACCACTGTTTTTTATCAGGAATTTTATTAGGGAATTGGAAAGTTTTACAATAAGAAAATCATAAATTCTGATGTTTTATAGAGAAGCTCTTGTCACAACCAATGTTTTCAAAACCTCCGTAATATTTTCCTTTTAAACACACAGTGAACTGAGTTCCAATCTCCAAGAGACACTGATAGATATTGAGGTAAACTATTAAACTCTTCTGAGAATATTTCAGTCTTCTCCTTGTGAATTTGTAGATGTAAATTATACCCTTATTAAAACGGCTGTGCCACTAGGATATTGCTGTTTTAGGTCAATTCTGTGCTGAAGTGATTTCTTATTGCCTTTACTCCATACACAAAATGCTCCTGTAGAGCAAGATAAAATATATCAAACAGATTTTATAAGCGAGCACCAACCAAAATATTTTATTGGGATAAGTTTTGCAGGCAATGCGTTAAAACTTGAAAAAGTTGGCCCAACTTTTCCAAGTTTCAATCCATGTCCATCCTTGCCATCTGTTTGCACCATACGGCAGAAAACAGTTTCAGTGCTTTAATATAGTCTTAAAAAACAAACCTGGACCATTATTTTTGAAATTCAATGGATGTGAGAAAAGTTTTGGCTTTTTCTTTTTAAAAAGATAAACAATTAGCGTGACATACTAGCCCCTTTAATGATAATGATGATAATAATGATGCTTTCTCTTCTCTGTCTAATTCACAGAAACAACTTGATGTAGCCCTGGGAAAAATATGCAAGAACTTTAATCCAGTGAATTATGAGCGTTTGCTGACAGCCTATAAATACCTGGGAAAGACAGAGATAGCTTTGGATCAACTGATCATACACTTCATGACGGCCATCAATCATGAATCATTTTCTGTTGTTTTGGATCACACAGGGGTATGTGCAGTTTAAAATTCATCGCGGCCGCTGAATGGAAGCGCTGAAGGCTCATTTATACAGGGTTAACCTCGACCTAAGGTAAATATATTCACAAATTCCAGTGAGAAGAAGACCTGTGCACAACTGTGTCGATTGTGTTGAATACAAATTCAGGCACCTTCTCGCCAGTAGTTGCGAATATTTTACTTTAGGTCGAGGCTAACCCTGTATGAAGCAGTGAGTCTTCAGTGTTTCTATTCAGTGGCCGCGACGGATTTGAAACTGGACTGTTAGGCTATGTTCATACCATACCGGGTAGCTTTTGCGCCCGCATTAAAACCATACCGGACACTAGGGCTTCTGTTCGCACTTAACTACGGTGATTCTGGCGCGATTTCCGTAACGGAGCAAAGCTGCGCTGCGCTGATCTCTAAAGTGGAGAGTCAGATATCGGATAGGTGTTCATAGAATACCGGCTAGATTTTCGTGTCGGCACGAAAAGGTAGCCTGTATTTTGTGAACATTAGGGAGCTCAAGCAACAACGGCGGCGACGGCTTCGGAAACGTCACTTAAAAAGTGAATTCGCACTGCTTCAAACTTTATCGCGCTTATTCCATCTCGTTTAATTCGTCAAATGCGGGCAAACTTTTTTGGAGTTGAATTCTAAAGGACTGTATCAAATTTTAAGAAAAGTAAAAGAAACTATGAGGTGTTGTTTTGTGTTCCCGTCCTCGACAAAACGTGAAATTAGGCACTTTCACGTTGTAGTCGTGCAACGACGGCTAAGAAATGTACAAAAAAAGCGTGAGGTACGTGCAAAGTTGTTGTTTTGCTGATTAAACGTGTGGTTCTTTGAAGTTCTCGTTGCCGTCGCCGTTGTGGCATCTTAAACTCCCCATTACCTCAGCAAAACCTTGATTGTTTAATACTGTTATGTTTCTTTTTCTTCTTACAATCCCTAGGAATATTCTGCTGAAGCGCTCTCTGAAGACAGTTTTCAGCACTTTCATTTTGAAGAACAGTGCAAGGTAATCACAGGTTTTTTTAAAATAAATAACCGAGTAGCCAACTTTACTCTCCTGAGAGCTTGTGCAGTAAGGCCTAGGCCTTCATGAGACGAACCAAACTCAAGCAGATGGATAGAACGTGTTGGACGATCCAAACTCATTAAGACGAACTAAAGTGAGCCAGACTACGAACTTTTAACGAACTTAATCACTAAGTTTGTTTCGCCTCATGGAAAGTTCTACGTTTGGCCTGGGCCCAAGCGAGTTTTGCAAACGTTCAGAGGTACAACACCATCGCAGAGGTCAGGGTTCGAAGAGGGTAGAAATTCTGGATTTTTTGAACCCTTTTTCCGTGGTAGATTTATTTACCTAACACAAACATTGAAGAGATTTAGAATCACGTCTACGGCAACCGGCAAACGTCAAATTCAAGTTGACAATTTCGCAGAAAAGGAACTGAACAGATAAAAACTGCGTAAACTTACTCTTAAGGGATGAAACTGCTTTTTTTTTCTTTGTAGAACTAATGAGCAGCAAACGACATGTAAAGGGGAAACTCGGTCACTTTCTTGGCACCCCTCTCGAGAATCTTCATTTTTGAAGGAGGTGGGGTTTCTTGGAAGAAGAAGAAGAAATTGGCGTTTGTCGTAAAGTGCATTCTAAATCTCCATATTGTCACGACATCAAAAGGAGATCTAGTTCAAACTTTTCAAATGTGAAACAAATGTTTACTTGCATGAGAGCAAGGCTTTCATATCAAAGGTAAAATGAGGCAGAAGGTAACTAGCAAATGACTTTTTAACAGAGAAAAAAGGTTTTCTTCACTTCATTTTTACCAACTTAACTTTCCGTTGCAGAAAGTAAGTGTGGATCAATTTACCCCATGTTTATTGGATCTCTGTAAGGTATGATAATGATTAAAGGGTAGCGGTTATCATTACGTACAGTAATCAGATCAATAGAAAGGAGAAGTCGTTACGTCACGTTGCCATGGTAGCAAAATTTCTGAATGACAACAAATCAAAACGTCACTTAAGAAGTGGATTCGCTTTGTTTCAAACTTCATCGATGTCAATTTAATCTTAATTTCATCGATTTCATTTAATTTGTCGAATGTTGGCGAAATTTTCTGGGTTGAATCCGAAAGGACCGTGTCTAAGTTTAGAAAAAGAAAAAGAAAATTTTTGTGTTGAGCTCACCTACTCGATAAAGTGGGCGAGTGAAATTGTACCAAAAAGCGTGATGCACCTGCAAAGGTTTTCTTTTGCCAATCTAAACCTATTTCTTTCTTGCTGTTGCAAAAACTCCGTATTGTTGTGATATAGAAATTTTGCTACCATAGTAACGTGACGTCACACTTCTCCTCTCTAGTTCCTCTATACAGAGGGTTCCCTATTGGGGCTCTTCAATCCCGCCACCCCGACCCAAATTTTCGCTCAATCCCTTAATCCCGAGGGTTATTTTCGGTATCCTTCAAAATGCCACTTCTCAGATAAGAGGACGACAATTTACCGAAGTTAAGGTAACACAACGTATATTTAGGTTTAAAACATGCACATATTAAGCGATGTATCGCTACAGATGAAGCAAACGGTAAATACAGTACATTTACCATAAAATTACATCGGTTACACAAACAGATTCTGTGGGCCCCCTGTGGAGAAACTGAGCCACGTAACATTTCTTCAGAAATCTGATCATATTGGTAACGGCCATTCTACTAACTTCTTCCCCACTTGAGCAACTCCTCGAGACCGACCGCGCGTGGAACGGATCTGATAACGTCACTTCCGAAAATGAACCGAAGCATCAGTAGCTTACTCCGGAATTCACCAGTAAGTTATTGGCTTGTGGAGTACCCTGAAATGACGTCGTTGCATCTAGTTCCCTGTCTCATGTTTGTCTTGTAGGTTGTGACTCAGGCGGAAACGTGAGAACAAATTTTCGAATGTCCGGATTGAAAATAAAAAAGATTTTTTTCTATGCGTTTTCGGGAAAACAAAAACAAAACTGAACTCCTTTGCAGGCGGTATGGACAATTCAAAGAAAGAAGAGTATATTCAAGCCGGCTTATAACAGCCTAACACTTAGCCTAAGACCAGGCTCAGCAGTTAATTTTTTTTCGCCTGTTCTCCCCACACTGCCGAGCCTGGTTCCGGCCAACCTGGTACTCAATGTCTGTACTCCCTTTCTTCCAGACTCTTTGGTCCTTCATGTTAAGCTATCACCAAATATACAAGTGGCATGAGCAGTATGATCCAGCTATGCATCCGAGCGCCACTGGACACGAGGAACCATCTGCTGAAGCAGCTTACAACAAGAATTACATTCAACAGAAACTTGATCATGGCCTTAATAGGATATGGAAGGTTTGTTCACTTTTATTTATCCCACCTAGGGCTACAATCACACTAAATCGTTTCAACTGTGAATTCATCAAGGTGGTATTCCTTACAAAATGACTTTCAAATTGGTTTAATTCATATTCTTTTCCGGGGTTTTTGTACTCAGAAGAGCAAAAATTGAGGCTTTAAACGAGGGATTTTCAGTGGAATGAAAGTCATCGTTGCTGCAACTTTAGTTTTCTCTTTCAAAGGCCCTGTGACTCGTTGCTAACAATGGTCTATCTTAAGACGTGAATAGTTAAGATGGATTTACTACAAACGGGATTCAGACTTACAACATTTTGTCTAAAGCAACATTACCATAGTTGTTTGGGCTTAAGAACCTAGTTCGCAGTTAAATCTGCCATTTTAACGAATTTGAGTTTGGTGTATAATGAGTGAAAAAGATGCGAAATAATTTGCAAAGTGTCTAGTGGCCTGCTCTTCCATTTATTGAAAATAATAACCTAATCAAAACACTGGAAAGATGCATAAAAACACGAATATTCTTTGGCCACGTAAAATGCTTTTTTTCTGATTTGAGTGACTGATTTCCTTCCTTTCTCCAGGAAGTCCAGGAGAGAATAAAAAGTCACGTGTTATCACATGATTTGTCGTATTTCAAATATGACGACTTCATCTATGTTTTGGATCTTGTTAACAGGTAGAACTCTTATTTTATGTTTTTATTTTTGTACTTTTTATTCATTATTATTTTTGTTCTGGGAAAGCTTTTTTTAAACGATATGAGATCGCCGACATAGTTCAACTTTTATGTAATATATCAAACATGAGATGCAGTGTTTCATCACCAGATGAAACACCGAGAAGAGAGTTGAAAATACGACGCGCAGCGGAGTATTTTTGACGAACTTCGAGGTGTTTCATCTGGTGATGAAACACTGTGTCGAATGTTTGATATTTCTTCTCAAACAAAATCATTTTTTAAGGAGAAATTAAGGATGCAAAAATGAGCAGTTTTTCATCTGATATCCAAACACTCATTAAACATTAATTTCCTTTGAGTTTGAGAAGTTACTGTCATATTTAGTTATCCCTTCTTTATTATCGCTGTTTTTTCCTTTTTTTATCGGGTAGAACTTCCCTTTTACTGTACGTTTTATTTATTTATTTATTTATTTGTTTTTTGTTCTGAGAAAGCGTTATTTAAATCCTATTTGATTGCGGACATATAATAATAATAATTTACCAATTTATATAGCGCGTATTTACATGTGCTGATCAATAGCGCTTTACAATCATATGTTTAAAAGAAAACGAAAATACATTACCGTGAGAATAAAATAAACTAAGTTACAAACTATAAAAATACTTCTTAAAAAGATAGGTTTTAAGTCGAGATTTAAAACTGTTAAGTGACGTTGCCTGACGAAGCTCCACAGGTAGCTCATTCCAGAGTTTCGGAGCTGCTGCTGAGAATGATCTTGCTCCCAATGTTGTAAGCATCTTTCCCTTGGGATGGTCCAATAAGAGCTTACCAGTAGACCTAAGATTATATAATGAATTCGATTTTATACTAATAAGATCGCTAAGATAAGTTGGCGCTAGGCCATAAATACATTTGAAAGTCAAAAGTAAAATCTTATAGTCAATACGCAAAGAAACTGGCAGCCAGTGCAGCTCATAAAGCGCCGGTGTAATGTGAGAAAACTTTCCAATGCCAAGAATAAGTCTTGCTGCTGCATTTTGTACACGCTGTAATTTAGCGATCTGCACATTTGGTAAGCCAAACAATAAATCATTACAATAGTCAAGACGGCTGGTTATAAAAGCATGAACCAAAGTAATTAAAGAATCTCTCGACAGGTATTTCTTAATACGTCTCAAGTTATGTAAATGATAAAATGCCGCATTACAAGCCTTGTTTATATGATCAGTCATGCTTAAGTTGCTGTCAAACCACGATCCAAGGTTTCTAACACATGGGCTTGGACTGATACGATTATTGCCCACAGTTATGGAACACGAATCTAATTTATCAAGCTGTTGTCGTGTGTCGACTAACAAAAACTCCGTTTTATCGTCATTGATCATCAACCTATCTTGAATCATCCATTTCCTCACCGCGTCAATGCACTTTTCCATAGCTTGTATAGCATCAGCTTGAGCAGTGTTGCCGAGTGGTTTAAAACTCAGATACAGCTGCGTATCATCAGCGAAACAGTGAGCATCAGGAAGATAATGTTCCACGATCTTAAACAGCTTGGACGCATATATTATGAATAGCAAAGGCCCTAAACATGAGCCTTGGGGTACCCCGCAGTTCAAGTCAAAAGGACGAGAAAGAACTCCATGTACAGAAACGCGCTGACTTCTATCAGACAAGTACGATCTAAACCAATTCAGAGCAGTCCCACGTATGCCAACCTCGTCAGATAGCCTCTCTAAAAGTATTCGATGATCAACAGTGTCAAAGGCAGCACTGAGATCCAATAAAATTAACATAGTGACATGTTGAGAGTTCATCTTTAACAAAATATCGTTCATCACCTTGATAAGTGCAGTTTCAGTGCTATGGAATTGCCTGTAAGAAGATTGAAGCGCAGGAAAAATAGCATTTGAAACCATGTGATCGTAAACTTGATTAAAAACGACTTTTTCAGTCAACTTGGATACGTATTGTAAGTTACTAACTGGTCTGTAATTTTTGTACAGCAAATCCAATCCAGGTTTCTTCAAGATAGGATTAATAAGCCCACATTAATGGTTCAACTGAACTTTCATGTTACTGTCAAATTTAGTTATTCCTTCTTCATTTCTTTTGCTCGTTTTGTGATTGGTAAATTTTCGGTCTGAAATTTAAACACTTTCTTCCGCTTCAAGTACGTCTATCTGGACAATAATATTGAGTGAGAAAGAGAATTGGTGAAGTTTTCCAACTTGGAGACAATTTCGCAAGTGTTCTGTTTGCTTATTTCCAATTTTTTTAAAAAGCTCTAAATGCGTAGTAAATCCCTTATCGGGTCCCATTTCTTGTCCCATAGAAATGTTGTTTTCTTATTTCTTTCCATATTGTACGGTCCCCGTTTTCCCTTCTTTGATTCGCGCACCATGCACGAAGTGCGCTGGTCGTCAGGTCAGGGAAGAAAACTAAGTCCGCAATTTTGTAGTATGGACCTCGAACTCGGCTTATCTGAGGAACTTATTTTCGCGATTTCGGTCTTGCAAAATTGATAACCAATCTTTTAAAATTGCCGCTTTCGCGAGCACATAACCTCGCAAATAGATTTATGATGGGTAAGTTTGTCGTGGTTTTCGTTTTTCTTGGAAATTGTATCGTAACTGAAAGGGGTTTTCTTTGCCAGATTGATCGCGGTTGGTGAGGAATTCTGCAGCAGTTCGTCGGAGGACCTTCACGAATCTATCAGAAAACAGACTGTTAAATACTTTAAGACCTACCACCGAACAAGGATGGATGAATTGCGTATGTTCTTAGAAAATGAAGCGTGGGAGTTGTGTCCAGTCAAAGCCTCATTTAAAATTGTTGATCTGTCGGTAAGTTCATGTTAGTCTTTCTTTTTAAAAATGAAATGAGCCATAAAAGCGATACTGAATAACGTTTATCTGTCCTCACGAGAGCACTTTTAAGTTTTGAGCATGTAAATTCAATTCTCAACTTCAGAAACGCGAAGAAAACTGGACCGAATT
This sequence comes from Porites lobata, assembly GCA_942486035.1. NCBI lineage: Eukaryota > Metazoa > Cnidaria > Anthozoa > Scleractinia > Poritidae > Porites > Porites lobata. Next base: position 1,031,065 of record CALNXK010000046.1, read on the forward strand.
AACTTTTGCAAAGACTTCTGGGACTGTTATTAGGGACAGGTTAGAAAATTGGCCAATAGCTGACTGGCGCCTCTTCATTAGGACCATATGTTTGCTTTGTCTGATGCTCGTGAGCATTCATTTTCGCAAGTGCCATATTTGGAACGAGAAGAAAAGATAACTGACCAATCAAACTTCGTAAACGACATGACGTAATTTTACCCCACGTTCCCGCGCCCGCTGAAAAAAATGGTCGACAAACTGGGAAAAAACTTCCGAAAACTGAAACCAAGAAGCTAACTGAAGTATTGAGCAGGAAAACCGAGCAAGAGATCTTTGAGTCCACAAAGGTGATGGTAGAAACAACGTGGAGCAAACCCCTGGGGTTGGACTCCAAAAATGAAATCGCATTGAACGCGAGTTGCACGTTTCAACCCCTTTATGAGTTTCTGATTGTATACAACAATATTGAACACGGGAAGTGCGGAAAAAAATCGAAATATGATTTTAAAATACTAAAGGACAGTAACTTGGCTAAAGCCTTGTTCTATGTGAACAGTTTTGTACGTAAAGAGTGAGACTAAATTTTGGAACTGACAAACACTTATGAAAACCCAAATTAATACTTTGAATGTAACAAATATTTCAGATTTATTTGATTTTAGTGTCGTAAAATACATTGCCTTTGATATCGAAAAATGCAGGGCATTTTTTCTTTTGGAAAGAACTATCTTCGAATTATTCTATCCAAAACAATTTTGTTACCTCTTTTATTAATTTCTTCCCTAGCTTGCAGAACATTATTTTGTTGTGTTTTTCAGCCGAGAAAAAGGTAAGCGCGAGGCAAGCATGGAGCGTGAGACACGCACAATGGGGAAATGCGATTTTAGTTCTTTGCCTTCACCTGTCGCGCGTGTCTCGTGTTCCACGCACGCTTCGCACTCACCCCAAGAATGCGAAAAATAACGCCCGCTCTGTCGGCTGTACCTTCCCATAAAGAACTGTATTGATTTATTTTCTTAAGTAATGCCCTTGCACCAGAAATTTAGAACTTTGGAACTTTGATCGTTGTTTCAAACGATGTGTATGATTAAACATGTTTTTAATCCACAGGAATTCCGTTTTATGAAACATCAGCAGCAGCCTCATGTCAAATATCACAAACGAACACCGTCTGGAACAGTGCATGTTACTGCTGATACAGGTCTGAAAATCAAGATGTCTCCTACTAAAATGTTCCACAATTGGTTTTGGATTTAAAGAAGCTGTGTAGGATTAATTTAGGTTTCTAGGAAACTGCCCACCTACCCCTTCCCTAACTCAATGTTAACATTTGCGTCCCACTTGGGGCAAAATTTTGGGCTAAGGGAGGGGTAGGTGGGCAGTTCCTCAAAACCTCGATTAATCCAAAATTTCACCGCTGGGGACTGTCACAAAATGATTAAAACACAAAAATAACCGCTCAAAACATCAAAAGAAGGTATAAATAGCCCCGCAAATACAAAAGGAGGCACAGAGGAACAAACTTGACGAAAAACGGATTGCAATTGTGGTTTTTGAAAACTTGTCAGTCTAACACGTTTTCAAACTCTTCAATTTTGTTGTTTGTACCGTATGATGTAATGCTCGGGGACGTATTTGTTTGACACGAAGCTGTTATTTTGTCTAGCCTGCGAGCAATCTCCCCAAGGCGCTCTGGCGGCCAGGTGGGAAAAGGAAGGAGAGCTTGCAACTTCGTCTCTGGGGTTTGAATTCCACCTCCAATCCCACTTTGGCTCCTCGTCGACTGAGCGGTCAGATTTCCGAAAATCAGCACGAAGCTGAAACGAGCGTAAATGTAAACAAACATTGAAAAACACGTGCCAAGGGTAATGACGTCATTACTAATGCCATCTCCGCCAATCAGCATTTCGCATCGACTTTTTCGATGCAGATATTCAAATTCCAGAGACGTAGTTGCGAGCTCTCCTTTCTTTTCCCGCCCCGCCGCCAGAGCGCCCTGGAGAGCTTGCTCGCAGGCCAGAGTTTGCCCGCATTCACGACTAATTTCTCCAGTTCCATAGCGAACAAAAACATGTTATTAGCATTATTAACAACATGAACCCTGACGTCACAGCCCTTTTAATTGTCTGAGTTACACCAATGCGGCAAAATGTCAACAGTGACTCGGAAAGGATTTCCTACCATTGCCTATCTCTAGCAAGTTCCACTGACTTGATGAACTTGTTTTTAAAACAGGATTCTTCTCGCGCTATTCAACGCATGGTAATCCGTTTGATGACGTTTATGTTGAAGACGAGGTGGAAGATGTTTTAGCAGAAAACGGAGTAAGTTCTGCAATTTTGTAGAAAGTAGCGAGGAATTAACTAACTATTTTTCATGTACTTGGGCTCGCCAAGTTTGGCAAGGCCACCGCAACAGCGCAGGGCGTTAAATATCGTTGTGAACTGCGTGTGTTATCAGAGAAGTATGGATGCTACGCTTTTGGGTTAATTACAATGGGTCAGTTGAGTGGCGAGGAAAAAGGCCTTCGGAAAATGTAACAGAAACAACAAATTCCTAAGAAAACAACGGGCGTTTTGGGGAGCGCTCATGCTGGTTTTTTGCACTTGCCCCCCAAACCTCGCCTAAGTGCCAAGGTTACCGGTCGTTTCGATATAAAGTCATTTCGACACAAGTCGTTGCGATATAGGTTTATTCAGTGGATGTATAAATAGTTCCACGTACTTGGCTTAAAGAACCAAGAACATTCACCAAAGATGTTTTTCTTGTCGCAAACTTTACTTGAAGTAAACGAAATTTTTGTGCAGTTTTACCTCCTGAGCTCGTATCGAAACGACTTTGTATCGAAACGACCGGTTCCCAGCGCCAACATTGACCCTTTTTATGTAGGCTGTTCCACTGTGAACAGTGTAATCTATTCAGTGCTATACTTCAGTTCTTAAAAGGCTCGAGTTCCGTTCTGTTTTGTCCCTGTACTACACAGGTTTCTGGGGAACAGCCCACCTACCCTTCCCCTAAGCCATCATTTTGCCCTAAGTGAGAAGTAAGTGTTAATGTTAGCTTAGGGGAGGGGTAGGTAAGCAGTTTCCCCCAAAACCTAAATTGATCCCTACATTTGAAGGAGGTAGCGGATGGTGATGTGAATGAGAACAATAAAAGATCACGTGGGTTAAGTCAGGAAGATGATGAAGAGGATGATGAAGATGATGATGTTCCAGGTAACAAGCAATTTTCTGTGGATGGTTTATAAAATTTCTCTTGTAATGATTATGGTACGTAGTGCAAATATTTATGTTCATATTGTGGTTTTATTTTCTCGTCGGTGTAAATAATGATAAATGAAATTCGTCAATACAAAGCCAAGAGAAAACAAAAACAAATAAACAGAAAAGCTGCATCGGCAACAGAAAAGAAACCATAACCGACACAGTACAATGGAATTCTGTCAAAACTTTCCACGGTTTTTTTTTTCGACTTTTGACTTGGACCTATCAACACGGCGAAAAAGAACGCCTTAAAATTAGGAAAGATGCTAATTTTAAACGTGATTTGTTAAAAACTATCGAAGAGGTAGCTCCAAAAAATCGCCGGTTGTTGAAGACGTTTTGCTCCTCACCATACAAACTTCTGTAAAATGTCGCGAGTTTGTGAAGCAATGAAGCAACATCTTTCTTCACTCACGTTTAACGTATCACCTTTAAACTTGGTAAGTTTTTTAATTTCAAAAGGCTCTTTGCAGCAATGTCAATGGATATTCGCTCACTGGCCTTTATAAAAACTTTGAAAAAAATAGAACTTGGAAGGGTCTATTTTCATTCAGCGATGGAATTCTAGTAACAAGGGGAGAGAATTATTACTACATCACCACCACCACCATTACCACCACCATTACCATCATCATCATCATCATCATCATCATCATCATCATCATCATTATCACCACCACCACCACCGTTACCACCATCATCATCATCATCATCGTCAACGACAACACTACCACCACCACCACCATCACCACCACCATCATCATCATCATCGTCAACGACACCACCACCTCCACCACCACCACCACCACCATCATCATCATCATCATCGTCAACACCACCACCACCACCACCACCATCATCATCATCATCGTCATCATCAATCACCTCCACCACCACCACCACCACCACCACCATCATCATCATCATCATCGTCAACGACAATACCACCTCCACCACCACCACCACCACCACCACCACCATCATCATCATCATCATCGTCAACGACAAACCACCACCACCACCACCATCATCATCATCATCATCGTCAACGACACCACCACCACCACCACCACCACCACCATCATCATCATCGTCGTCAACGACACCACCACCACCACCACCACCACCATCATCATCATCATCGTCAACAACACCACCACCTCCACCACCACCACCATCATCATCATCATCATCGTCGTCAACAACACCACCACCACCACCATCATCATCATCATCATCTTCAACGACACCACCACTTTCACCACCACCATCATCATCATCATCGTCAACGACAACACCACCACCACCATCATCATCATCATCATCATTAACATCAACAGCATTAACATCATTATCACCAATAAACTCGTGATCTCCCTTCTAGAAGGATACTCTGACAACTAACCGACCAAGGCTTCTTTTGGTGGAAACTATACACTATTTCCAAGTAGTAAATAGATGACTAGACAGTGAATATCTTGAGATGGTTTTTAGAGGTATTTATTTAGTGTTTCCTAACTCTCATATTTAGTATGTTCTTAAAGTGGGGTTGTGACAGTTGTAATTTTATTTGCCTTTATTTTCATTCCTTAGAGGAACTCAAATTGGATTATGTGGATGAAAAAACTGGTGAAATTCCTTCAAGCGGGTTAAGTGCATTTTTAGTTAAATTTTTATTTCTTTTTCTTGGCTTTTGACTTTGGCTATATCTAAGAGCAAAAGTTTTAAGGTGGTAAAACGTATTATCATTCAATGCAAATTTGTCTTCCTTTTCATTGGTCGAAAGCCCACCACGTGAGCTGCAAATAACTGCCTACAAATAATGGTCTGTTCATGCGCAATGTCGTCCAACTGTGTTTGGCTGCAAATAATATTCTGCCCATGCATAAACGAAACCACGCTTTTCTCCCTCTTGCGATCGTTCTTGGGTGAAAAAAGGCAGATCGCTTCACTTCCCGAAGATATTCATTAAAAAACAAACTTGGTGATCGAATGATAAAACATTTATCCCCTTGGTGATGGTTTTCCTTATTCCCCTAATCTGTTTGCCTTCCAATGTATTGGTTAATGTTAGGAGTATTTCTAATCTAATCATTTTCTTGTGATAGGTCTGAGACGTCTGCAAACAGCAGAAAGCATCAGAAATTTCTGTCCAAAGTTCCTTGTATCACCAACACCACTCTTAACGTTCTGAGAGTCTTCGGTGAGTTAGCCCGTAGTCCGAGGAGGCGTAACCTCTCATAATCTCCTATAGTTTCTGTTAGGTCTCCTTGCCTCTTCTTTTTTCTACTTATCTTATATTTTTGCAATTACTATCATTGTGTGGCAAATAAACAAAAATAGACAAATAAAAAATGAGCTCATGATTGAGAAATAATAACCCAAGGTCCGTTTATGAAAATGCTCTGTTAAGTTGGTCTTTCAAATAGGACAGGTCAGTTGCAATAAAAGTCGGATCACGTGTACTGTCGACCAGAGACTAACGGTGGATTTCCACTGCCGCGTAAATTCTACGTGAGAACGCACGTAAATTTTACGCGCGTAAATGAAATACAGGCAATGTATGTAGTGTCGGGCGTAAACGTAAAAGTTGATTGAAGTTCAACTTTTGTGTTTACGAGCGACCTTTGATACATTGCCCCTAATTATTAACGAACGTGAAATTTACGCGCGTACGCATGTAAAAATTACGCGTCAGTGGAAATCCTCCGTAACTGAGGACACCCATGGTTGTGACACGTGTTTTTCTCAGTCTATGAGCAACTCGGGGCCATAATTATCTTGCTTGTTTAAACACTATCGCTACATGTCACTTGGCCTTTTAAAGGCACCAAGCACGGTTTGCATTAACTTTCACTTCCAAAATTTGTGTTACAGGTAAATATATGCAGATGATGAACGTACTAAAGCCCATTGCATTTGATGTGGTCATCTGCATGTCGCAGTTGTTCGATTACTACTTGTTTTCTGTGAGTGTTTATCTTATGCTATTTTGCACTGGTTCGTGTGCGGTCGTATCCACCGTGACACATTACTGACTACAGATAATCTTATTTGAGTGTCATACATAAGCAGTTCGTCTAAACTAAAGTCAGTTAGGGCAAATTCTAAGGGTATTTACCATTTGTCAGAACTGGCTTGACAGACCAGTCCCGTCTTAAGGATAATTCCACCATTAATCGGAACTATCCTGTATCCTACACTGTTCACAGTCTCCTATTTTTCAGTATGATCGCCGAGATCGAGCGCTTTGCGTTACGGCCAGCCATCTTGGATGAGTATCAAAACTACTTTGGGGGCGGGGGCGGTTTGGCGTAACGCACAGGGCTCGATCTCGGTGAAATAGGGGACTGTGAACAGTTTACCTGTATCCATCTAGATCGCTGTTTTCCTAACTGGTGTGCACCGCAATGATGAGTTTAAGTAAAAATTTCGAGGAAAAAAACTAATATTTTATTTTCAAAATGACCGGTTTGGCCGGCCTGTTCTGACCTTTTGTAACTGCCCCAAGTTTGGACTTTTGATGTTACCAGGTTTAAGGGCGTCAGGCTATCAAACTAGCACCAAGGACGTTCTTTCCTCCTTTAATTCTTCACTCAGCCCTTCGCCTTGCAAATCAAATTCGTTTGAGTTACAAAAATAAAACTTTGGGGGCCAGCATTTCAAACCAGTGTTTGAATGTACAACCTTGAAATGGCCCGTTAGGAAACTCTCAGAGAGGGGGGTGGGGGAAATGACTGCTTCCAGTTCACACAAGTACCGTGTTTAAAAGTGCCAAAATGTGACACTTTGGCACCACATCAACCCGATACTACGAGAACTTCAATGGCTCCCTGATGACCAACCTTTTGTTTATAAAATCCGTTTTTTTCCTATAAAGGTCTCTATCACTCAGCACCTCTTTATATACAGTACCTGCTGACTATTTCCTATCAGAAACGCAACCCGTTTGATCGTCTTCGTCAAATCTACATGTTACTCCCTTCTCCAATTTGAAAGCATGTGGAGACTTAAAATAGTAGCATTTTTAGACATACTTTTATCCAGTGTCGTTGAAAACAAAACAGACAGAACCAGTTGTATATAACTGCATTTAATGACAGGGCTTATCGTTCTGTTTTCAAATATCTGTCTTTTTACTCTTTCTTAGGTTGCGTCCTTTTTCGCCCCGGAGGTGATGGTAAGACTAATAGAGAGATTTTCTCCATTTACTTAGTTAGAGATTTCGAGCTTGCCTAGTCCCTGTACGGCGTTTTCCCAGTCCCTCTCGGTCAATTCACATTTTCGCTTGGACCACGTGACCCGAAACGCTTTGGCCGCGCGGAATAATGAGGCTTAGGAACTAGGCAAATTAAGAGCCACGTTTACGACAAGCGAAAACGTCCATTTGTACCACGTGACCAAGTTTTCCCTTTGCTTATCGTTTACGTTTTATTGAATTGACATTTAAATGAGCATTTTCATGTGTCAGCCAAAGAATTTTGGTAGACTGTTTTTGTCTGCTGATTTCCTAACATGACCAATTGTCGTCTTGTGTGTGACTTTTGCCGTTTGCCCTTTGCCGTAAAAGTGATCCTTCACCGCTCTATTCTTAACCCCCCCTTTTTCTGTTGCACTTATAATTAGCTTGTAAGTTTGGTAGTCGAAGCCCTTAGTCCGGTCAAATCTTCATCTCATAAGCGAACAACTGTTGTAAGCAACCACCAAATTGTGGCAGTTAGCTGATCGATTACGGTAGAATTACTGCTTGTTGACATTCATAGCGGGGCTCCCGCGCGCGCGAAGCGCGCGTGGGACAGAGCCCCATACCCATGGAATATGGTCAACCTCTTTTCGTTTGGTTGTCACGTGATTGACCGAGCGTACGTACGTACGTACGTACGTACGTACGCGTCTACAGATTGTATGGGTGGGGTAGGGGAGACTATCAAAAGGAAGGGAGGGGTGTCTCAGGCGTGTCTTGGCAAGCCCACATCTTTAATATAGGACATTAACAATATGGTCAATTGACAGCTGTCCAAACAGGATAGCCACTGACCAGTATCCCATGACCATATCGCGGGCTCATGTGTCAACTCATCGAGGTGACGTGATTTATTTGGAAGCTGTCCGCTGACCAGTTAACTGTTTTACTAGATCGCGAACAACGTTCAATCTCATACTTTTACTAGTTTGGGAGCACAGGAAAACTGATAATGCACGGCTGCTATAATGCACACATATTGGACATCAATGTTTTGATCAATTGACAGCTGTCAAAACAGAGTACCCGCTGACCAGTATCACTTGACCGTATCGCGGGCTCAGGTGTCGACCCGTCGAGGTCAAGTATTTTTTGAAGTTATCCGCTGACAAGTAAACTAGTTTTCAAGTGATCGCAGGCTCAAGTTAATTTTTTTTCTTAATTCATATGAAATATGTTGTGTTTATGTGCTGCACAATTAAAATTTTGATTGCAAACTGACCTCGGACGTGAAAATTCAGCCAGCTGTTACAGGCAGGGAAGACAGTTGCTTTTGTTTTTTCTCACAATGGTCACGCGTTGGTCACGCTCTACGTGAGTTCATGCGCAAAATTTATGCAGCATCTTGAATCTTGTTTACTTTAACAGCTGAAGCTGACAGAGTTTTGTGTCAACTTGTGATGTTTTTAACTGTCTTTTTCCACTGGATGTACAAAATGAAATTCAGCTGCTATCAGGAGTCTTCTGTTACTCATGGCTAGTTTGTTTATTGGGTTTTTGGTTGAGAAAACGTCGCTTGTCAAAGTCGGAAATCCGATTTCGGATGACATCGTTTTCGTTTTCACCTTGCTTGATGCGAAGAGGATTGCAAAGTCTGAAGCGATACTGGCTTTACCTGATAACTTTCAGGAGCTGCATCTCGAATGGTAAGCCAGAGAAATTATTGTATTTCATGTTTGTTTTTTGTATCTAATTTAATGAAGTGGAGCGTAGTTTATGCGGGAATTTAGTTTATGCGCGTTTGTAAGTTTTGAGACAACGATCTCACCGAGTATCTGGTTTGATATAATCTTACAGAACTTTAAAAAGCCTTTAGACAGTTTCTCACCGCAAATAGAAAGAAAATGTTCCAAAGAATCTTTAGTTATAATTCTAGCCGGAAAAGAAAGCTTTGAGCGATTTTTCTTGCCTCGAGTTCGTCTTTGAAAAAACAAACACCGGGAAGCTGGCTTAAAACATAAACTTCAGCAAACTTAAGCTTGAAGCTTGAAGACTCAGGATATTTAGGGACACTTTAATACTTGTCTTCCTGAATGAAAATTGTTGTCTCTGTTTATGTTTCACCGAATTATATTTCTTTTATTGATTGTTGGTAGTCTCTCTTGCAATTTTAATCGCTATGCCGATTGTTTTCAGTCGTTCAGTGAACATCGCTTGCAGGAGTTCTCAAAATGCCGCGCGTTAAACCATCAAATAAAAAATAAACATGATAAATTCTTTATTATCTTGGAGCGTAACTCTGTTAATGTTCATTCAAACACTCGCTAGAGCTCGCACTACAAAAGTGAGAACCGGATGGCCGTATAGGTGATTTTGGAAAATTTTTTTAACAGTTTATGAATATTGAATGAGAGCAATTTGTATTGTGAAATACTGCTTTCTGTCCATGGTATAAAAGGTTGGTTTACACGCACCCAGATTTGTTGGCAAGATTTTGCAAAGTAAACTTGTCGAACGCCAAAACGTTGGCCTGATTTTTTTTCTAAGCCTAATTGATCTACGGTGATCAATAGCCATTACGGCTCTTAAATGTGATAAAAGGTGATTACCAGTTTTTGAGTGTTCATATGAGGCTATCAACTCGATGTAAGATTTGGTTCACTCTTGGGCTGTTTGCAAATTATTTTTCTCTAAAATCAGGTAGCCTTTCCCTCAAAAGTCACAGAAATGTGCTCTAAAGTTAACTGAATTGTGGAATTTGAATACAAGTTTATTGTTTAATTTAAATTATAAATTTACTAATGGGAGCCTCGCTTTTAGCCCTGGCTAAATCTATATATTAGACTTCTATTAACTGTAGCAGAATACCCAGCACTTTTTTTCAGTTTAACTCTCCTAAAATCATTTTCCTTCAGAGTAAAAACAGTTACTATTTGAGTTAAGCAAAGAATTCATACATTTAATGGCAAAGCAAGAAACAGAAAATGAACCATAATCTTTCACACGTAATCAGTTGGTTTTCAAGTAATTCCTGCTCTCTCTTTGTTCCTTTAGGTAGATGGCAGCGCCCATGGTTTGAGTATTAAGTTAAGAACAAGTTTAAAGAGAATCTCCGACAATCTCATTCAACATGTAAGTCAGCCGTCAAAATATCTTGCCGTACTGCGTGGAATTTTCCTTGCTTTATTAATGAAGAGTTGCATTCGAAAGAAAAAAAATGCCTTGAGTAAAGCTTTTGTCCCCGAATGCGTCTCACTTAAACTTAAGCTTTCTCGCTTATCGCTATTTTCTTTCTCATACAGGAACAACCCGAGACGTTGAACAGTGGAAACGACATGAAGGTATGAAGTCAAAAACTGTTTGTTATATGTATGGTGCTTTCGCGTTGAGTTAATGGCTCATTACATAAGATCCTTTTTTAGGTTCAAATCCGTCATATAGGATAGAGGAGAGCGGTTTAGAGATCTCACGACCCCGAAAAAGTAGCCTTGTAGCGGGGGCACGAGACATTCAGGACGCAAATAAGAACGGCTACGTTGACTGCGAAGGAAGAAGACGCGCGAGAAGAAAGAGGAAGCTACTGACGTATCCTCCGCTCTCTCGCACACATTTCATAGCTTAAAACAGTGGTTTTCTAAGACTCCTCACTGAGCGCCAAAGTAGAATAGGGGGACAAATAGATAAATACACAGTAAGGGCAATGAGCTCAGTCAGTACTCCTGTCTTTTCCCGTTGTTTACATAGTATGTAGTCCTTCGTGTGTCTTCACTTATCAGGCGCTCCATATCTCATAAACAGTAGTTATATTGGACAAATGACTTTTCGCCTTTGTTTAGTGACTGAAATTAGAATAGTGAGACAAATAAAGAATAAAATAGACAGTGAGGGAAATGAGCTCAATCAGTGCATCAAAATACAGCAATTTTTATTTCGTGTCCCATTGTTTACTCAGTGTGTATTCCTTCGTGTGTCTTCACTTATCACGCGCCCCATGTTCTTAAACAGTCGTTTTATACACCTCACCTGGTGCCCGTGCGGTTTAGTGACTGAAATCAGAATTGTGAGGCAAATAAATTGATTTAGTATATACTAAAACAGTGGATAGTGTTTTTCACGCGCTCTGATTGGCTACTCAATCAGTGAATATCCTGCACTATTCACTGATTCACCTCCAGTTCCTCCGCTCGAGCGACGCCAAACTCGCGTAAGTTGCGAGCAAAATGCCTTCCCGGTTTGCTGCCGTAAACAAACAAAGAAATTTCACAACTAATCAAGCAAGCTGTTTCCAAAATACACGAAGATGGTGACGAAGTTCGGATTGGAAGTTTTAACAGGTAAAGCTTTGTCTTTTTGACACGAATTTATCGATAAAACCGGTGAAAAAATTTTTGTTTACAAATGCAAATTAAGTTTAAGTCTTGCGTTACTTTACTTAGTTGAGTTGTTCATAAATAAGCTTAAAACTAAATTTAATAATCTTTTGTTATAGAATGATTTTAAATACAAAAAGAATGCACACCTTTTTTTGAAGAAATTTCCCCGCAAGAGCTAAACAAATGTCTGCAAAAGTTTTAATTGTCGGCAAGAAAAAGCGACGGCCGCGGCCGCCCGGTCATTACGCGCCAAAATTGTAATCGTTGGCAACAGTATTTGAGTTAAAAATCATCATTTTTGTGCTCAATTATCTCACTGTTTTAGTATATACTAAAACAATTATTCACCTCAGTGTCGGTGGCTAGTTGTGGATATTTACCTCACTGCTTCGCAGTTCGGTAAAATATCCACGACTAGCCACCTCCACTTCGGTGAATAATTGTTATATGTTCTTAAACAGTCGTTTTATACACCCAGCTGGCGCCCCTGCGGTTTAGTGACTGAAATCAGAATTGTGAGGCAAATTAATTACTAGACTGTAGGGGCAGAAAGCTCAATTATTGCATCAAAACATAACAATTTTCCTTTTCTTTCCCTAGCTTTGTTTACTCATTATGTGTTCCTTTGTGTGTCTTCAGGTTCTTCATCCCTATCTGTCTGCTCTTGTGGACCTTTCTCGAGTTGAAACAATGTTTGGCTTGTCAGAAAGAATCATTGCCACGGAATCACTGTAAGTTGTTCGAATAGACCTTTTTACCTGCACGGCAGCCATATTGAATTTATTAGATTTAAGGAGTATTATGGGATGCCCAGGCGGCACTCGCTCAGTATTTACGCGGGCTTCTCGGGCAAAAAGAGAACTTCACTATGTATTTCTCGGGAAAAAGACGATCATTATCACATCCAACACGGCACAACCATCTTTTTTTTCCCATTACAACCTTTTTCTAGGAAATCTTAAAGAAAAATTTGCCCGAAAAGCGGGCGTAAATACGGGGCGAGTATATCGGATCGTGCTCATGTGCCCTGTGCATCCCATAATACTCCTTAAATCTAATAAATTCAATATCGCCGACGTATGGGCAAAAAGGCCTATTAAATCAAAATATTTGAGAACACAAAATTCTGTGTTAGTTTTGAAACGCCCCAGTTTTTCCTTCCCTTTCAAATCCTTCCTTTTGGTGGTAATTAAATAGCTATATTTCCTTAGTTTTGTGAGGCCTGTTGTACGAATTAGAGTGATGACTTATGGGTCTTGGCATTGATTCTGTTTCTCTTTCCTTGGGCTGCAGAATATTTTTAGCTGGACAGTTCGAATTTCTTCATCAACATCTTGAGGCGATGATTCCTGCGAACAAAAGAGCATTTCTTTCCCAGTTTTACTCTCAGGTAAGTGGACTTACGCATCTTTACGGAACAAATGCGTTGAAAATAGTTTTGTTCACGCGAAAATGAAAGTAGTCTGAGACTATTGCTGCCAACCGAGTTGAGAAGACCACTCAACAAATGCTTCAACCCCAATTCTGAGAAATACAAAAAAAGGTTTAAGGTTTGTTTATAGTGGAAAGAAGTTTACTTCTAAAGCTTATCCACTCCATTCAAATAATTAGAAACAATTAATTTAAATCAAGAGAGAATGATCTAGCTCATTCTCTCTTGTTCAAATATAACATTACAGGATTAAAACCCCCAGCTGGCAGGAGGCAACCAATTGCCTATTTACAAGCATGGTCGAAGACTTGACTCGGGAAAACCCAGAACAATTCCAGCCAGTGGCCAGAGCTGGACTTGAAACCCGGAACCGCCGGATTGAGAGTCTGACGCGCTGACCACTCGGCCACGCTGCCCCCTTGACGACCTTTTTGTCGAAGTGTGATAAATAAATAAAAACACTCTCAAGGTAGCTAGAGAACGTTGGACGTTTAATCAGAATCTTGTATTCCTATCCTCAGACGGTGAGCACTGTACAAGAGCTTAGAAGACCAGTGTACAGAAGTGTGGCCGCTAGAGTTATTGATTACGATCAGGTAAGTCAATTAATACGTAACAAATTAGGTCTTACTTCTACTTAAACCCTGGCGAAAAATGTTGGAAGATGTGGTTGGGGTGTGCGGCCTGCTTCTTGCTTCCTTTCCAAAATATGCGATTTCCCCGCCTATTTTAGACCTAAACCACTGTTTTCTAGAGACGAATAGTACAAACGTCTACCCAAAGGGTTCAAACATTTACCTAGTTTCAGACCGAAAGGGGTCAGACGCTCCCCCCACCCCATCTCTGCTATATATGCATGGTAATGGTTCTAACATAGTTGTAATATAATTCCACTGAAAGATGAAGGGCTACGCCTGAACCTTTGGGAAGTAACTCCATATAAAACACGGCACTTTTGTTCATCCTTTTTAATGAACATTTCCTTCACTAGCTTATGTAATGGCAATTTTAACTGGATTTTTCTCTGACCTTAGAGCAAAATCTCTTTAACAACTCACATTTTGCAGAGTTAATCATGTCGCGTCGATTTTTGAGCTTGGGTTTTCAGTCAGAATGTTATGGCCTCAAGAGAGGAAGTGCTACCTTTCTTCACCGTCAGAATTCGGAGACAAACTTGAACGAGTGGTTTCTGCGTATCTGCGGCTTGTTACATCATCCACATTTGTTTAGCTCCCGACGAGGACGACTACGAGTACAAAATTTTCTCCGTAGTACTAAGTAGTGCTCTTGCATGGACCAACGTCATTTTGGCGGGAAAACGTGATAGCCGTCGTCATGCTACTACGAGTTTTAGCAAGAATGGCGTAGGGGCGGGAACAAGTCATCAAATGTTAGAAGTTTAATCATTTTGCAACCGGGAAAGGGCTAAACCTTCTCCAATAAGAATAACCGCACAAATTTTTCAGGTGAAAAATTGTACAATGAAGCTTTCCGGGTTGAATATTTTTCGACAATACGCGAAAAAACTTTAAGTTAAATCTGTAATCGTAGTCGTTCTTGTCCTCAAATCTAAAGTTCTCTATTCTTTCGTGTTTTCAGACGCTACAGAAGATGATGGGAGTCAGGTGGGACATCCGGGACATCATGTCACAACACAACGCCTACGTGGACATGTTAGTGCGGGTAATGCAACGCACTCCTTACTTTTAGTTCCATGTTTCACCAGTACCACTGTTACAGAGAGCCAATTGTTATCATTTTCAGTACTACCTACCGCATCAGCTGTGGTTATTATGATCGTAACATGAAACTTGTAACAAGGGGAAATCGGCGCCAGGGAGTCCTAAACTTTCTTCCCATATTCTCAGTAAAATGACCTCTGTTTTGTAGACATCCGTATTAAGAGTATTTTAGCGAGGCTCCAAACGGGTATTTTTTGCTCCCCTTGTGGTGCTAGGGAAACCGGTCGTTTCGATACAAACTCAAGCAGTGAAATTGCACAAACATTTTTTTCACTTCAATCATAATCTGCGAGTGAACAAGAAAAGAATTTTGGGCGAATATCTTCGTTCTTTAAACCAAGTACGTGGAACTATTTACACCTCAAATGAATAAACTTGTATCGAAACGACTTGTATCGAAACGACCGGTAACCGGTGCTAGGGTGGTGGAGTGGTGAGATCACTCGCCTCCCTCGCCTTCGTATCCATACGAAGGTTGAGTTTGAGCGGCCAGTTAAGCGCAATTAGTTTTGAAGTTGAGTTATCTTATCGTGTACCTTTTTAACCAGGTAAAATAACTCTGCGTTTGTTCGCCCTGTATTCTACTCATTTAATGACTCGATCAGTTATTTCCTTTTTTTTGCACAACAGGAATTACAAGTTTTTAGCATGAGGCTTGCTCAGCTGGCAAAGTAAGTACAAAACGGTAAAAGTCACTTCAGGATTGTTTTTGTTTTGTTCCATTTCCAGTAACAATGACAGAAAACGTTGTCGGGCGGGAGGGCGTAGGGAAGATAATACCTCTATACCTATGGTGCCAATACTAACATTATCCTCCCCTCCCCCCCACCCAATTCATACAATTTTCGGTTCTGGTATCGGGCGTAAATTTTATGATGTTAAAGACGGTATCGTCGGTCTCCGGAATGATAAAGGTACTTCTATGAACGACAAAAAAAAACCACATAAACGATAGGAGAAAGTCTAGGAGAATCTTGTAAGAAGTTCCATAACCATACCTTGTGTGTCTTTGTGGTGTTAAAATAGTTTCTCATTGAAGCTTTTACTGGACGTGCAATTCATTGTTTCACGATTCAATATGGGTTGATTTGTTTTTCTGTACAATGATTGATCCGAAATAAACATACCAGCGCATTAGACGGCGTGTTATTGTGATTGAAGATTGTATTTGCTGCTGTGCAATATTTTTCAAGTAAATAATTTGTTCCTGTCGTTGTTTGTGGTATCCTCGAATTTTAGTCAAGAAATGCACTAGCTAACTACATTACAAGTATCAACTTGAACGTCTGCTAAGAAAACTAACCTTGGCAGGTTACTAATATACTTGACTCTCTTCAGACAAATCCCAGTACCACAGGAGGCGCGAACTGTATTATGGGATCATTGTGTTCGTCTGGTGAATAGAACCTTTGTGGAAGGGTGAGAATTTCAATTCAAAGTTTCTTATTTCTAACAATG
>CALNXK010000046.1:1052500-1115000 GCA_942486035.1 Porites lobata
ACTAGTTGTGTAGCCTGTTCCAGGTTTGGAGATAGTCGAGAAAGCGCAAACACGAAAATAAAACGGGAGGAAACTGGGGAGAGAAGGGGCCCCCTCTTCCTTTTCCTTTCTCCCGCCCCGTCAACTTTTCGAGCGCCTTAAAATTTGATTCAAGAACATTCAGAAGACAATTACAAATTCTCAAGTGCTGAGAAGCGCGCTCTAAGCCCCAGGGTGGGGGATTGGGGGGCGGGGGGTGCGCTCGGGATTTCAAGTGACAGGGATGATCAAAGGATCTTTTTGGGTTTGAAGTCTTCGATTTCGGAGTTGTTTGGGTAGGAAAATTTTGGCAAGAATTTTTTTGGGGCAGCTTGATTTACGAAGGGATTTTTTGGGGTATTCAAAACAATCTGAAGATTCATGATAGTTATATCATTTAATGCTTTCTGGAAATTTTTATGGCTCGGCACGCGATTTCAAGTTTTTTCGGGTTAAGTTTTGGTCCAGGGAGTTTTTGGGTTCTGTTTGAAGCCCTAGGGATTTTTGTTGGGTCTTTTTTAAACACACACACATTGCACACTAAAGTTTTACGGTGAGAATATCCAAGCGTTTTAGCTTTCTTACGGATTTCGAGTCACAGTGGAACTTAAGTTTAACATACCACAATCCTATAGCGGCATAGAACAAAGGAAGAGTATATATAACTTTTGCCTGAATAAACGTCTTTATTGATGAACGGGAGCACGTTCTTGCGATCGAAAAGCAGTTTCGTTAAATGGAACAAAGTGCGGAGGTGGATCGTTCAGATTGCAATCTTAGATTGGTCTAGTCCTTAATGCAACGAAAAATCAAATTTCGGATCGCAAAATCCGGATTTAGATTGGTCAAAAGGATCGCAACCCAAAAACGTAACGTATTTCAGTCGTCTTCGCCTATCCACAAGAAAAGGCTTAAACTATACAAATACGATAGCGTTCCTTGCACGGCATGCGCTGTACGCTATATGGTGCAATAAAAAATCTCCGTTGCTGCGAATGTCTAAATAATTAGAAAAACAGTTTCGATTAGGCTGGAAAAAGTTAGTCTTCATTGTGTAAAACAGATAAATTGGTGTGAAGTGGGTTTGATCTCAGCCAGAGTGGTAACCAGACAAGGACTAACAACACTCGCCAAGAGGCCAAAGATTTTAACCCTAACATCAAAAATCAAATTCTCATTTCTTGTCCCTATAAGTTTTCAATACAAGTAGTGGGGAGAATTTGTTGAAGGATCAATTAGATTCCTCTTAGGTGATCATGTCCTCAATTCTCATGATCACTCTGTTTTTTAAAGCAAAAAAAAATGCAAGGAGAAATTTGACACTGATCACTCTCAGGGCTCAAAGAATAAAAAATCGAATTTGAACTACCAATTAGGCCATTCCCATAAAATGTTTCGTTTCCCATCCACCGACCGACCGACCCATTTTTTTGGAAAAGTAAAGAAAAAAAAGAAAAATTCCAGAATCACTTGTAAAGAAGCAAGTACTTTAATTTACAAGCACACGATCTTGTCTTATTAACACCAATTGTCTTAAATTTTCATCTATACTTCGGTTTTGTAGCACTTGCAGACTAAACGTGAGATTTAATATGCAATCATGTGTTCATTCTTCTTTTTTTTTTTGCCCGACCGACCGACCCACCTTCAGGAGAGGGCGGGAGGGCGATGGGAAACGAAACATTTTATGGGGAGAGCCACACTTGGTTTTATTTCCTTGGAATTATTACGTTGACCATAAATTTGTCTTAGTATCAAGCAACTTCAAACTGTCCGACTTAATACACAGGGCCTTTTAACACCAATAAATATTCTCCAAAGGCATTAATAAGTGATTGGTATTCTTTATTAGGGATAACAGTTATTAAAATACCTGGAGAGTTCCAGAAACCGCGGCTATGAGAACACCACAAATACATGACTGTAGAATATGGATGACAGTAACAAAGCTGTTTAACGTATCATGAGAAGTCATAGTCTTCTACAAGTGGTCACGTACAATGTAAGGCTTAAAACTAAGAGGCACTAAACTTCACTGACTCGAGTTTTTCTTTTATCAAAGAATTAACACGGAAGCTGTTCTTTCATCGTTTATTCCGACTTGATAATCATATAAATCGAATGAGCCCACAGGTAGCCCAAGCTCGAAATATGAGCATCTGCGAGCATCGGCATTGTTGCGTAACATTCAAAATAGAAGGATTTGTATGGGAAAAAAACCTATCGTTTCTCTAACCAACGAAAATACCTTTAAATGGAGAGAAAACCGTTTACATAAAACCCATACAACGGCCATAAATCGGCCCGTGGACCACAAAGGAGAGACGTAACACACATTTTAAGTAAGGTAAGCTGTTTTTTATTGAAATCCTTTCATTTTCGTAGGTTACAGAAACGATAGGTTTTTTTCCCATACAAATCCTTATATTTTGAATGCTACGCAACAATGCCGATGATCGCTGATGCTCATATTTCGAGCTTGGCTACCTGTGATGAGCCGCAGGTATGACATGGTATGAAAGCAACATGCTTTAAACAAAACACCAAACTTTTGGAGTTGAAAACGTAAAAATGTTGTCAAAGCACCAAAAATCGAACAAAGAGGAAAAACTTAAAGGGACCAAACGTTTTTTAACTTCAAGAATAATCGTCACAAACATAGGTCATATGATTTTCATAATGTTGGAGAAGAAGAGCCCCACTGCTCATCTCCTCTTGACAAATCCAACAGCTGTGCTTCTCAATGATGACCGATCGTGTGTTTCCAGTTTCTCTCTGTCTTTTCTCTGCTCTATTTATTTTACATGATTTCGAGCGTTTTGACAGACATTTGTTTTTCTGGGAAAATGTACGTGACTTTTCCTGGGTGTGGATTCTTTCATGCTTTCTCAGGTTTCCTGCTAAGCCACAACGCTTTCCACTCTGTTTACATTCGTAATGCTTTTCCCCAGTGTGAACTCTTTGATGACTCCTTAGGTTTCCTGCTTGGTTAAAAAACTTACCACACCGTTTACATTCGTAAGGCTTTTCCCCAGTGTGAAGTCTCTCATGAGTCCTTAGGTGTCCTGCTAGTCTAAAGCACTTCCCACAATGTTTACATTCAAAAGGCTTTTCCCCAGTGTGGACTCTTTCATGACTCCTTAGGTTTTCTGCTCGGTTAAAAAACTTGCCACAACGTTTACATTCGTAAGGCTTTTCCCCAGTGTGAAGTCTCTCATGAGTCCTTAGGTGTCCTGCTAGTCTAAAGCACTTCCCACAATGTTTACATTCAAAAGGCTTTTCCCCAGTGTGGACTCTTTCATGACTCCTTAGGTTTCCTGCTTGGTTAAAAAACTTGCCACACCGTTTACATTCGTAAGGCTTTTCCCCAGTGTGAAGTCTCTCATGAGTCCTTAGGTGTCCTGCTAGTCTAAAGCACTTCCCACAATGTTTACATTCAAAAGGCTTTTCCCCAGTGTGAAGTCTTTCATGTTTTCTAAGGTCTCCTGTTTCACTAAAGCACTCCCCACAATGTTTACATTCAAAAGGCTTTTCACCAGTGTGAACTCTTTTATGTCTGCATAGGGGTCCTGCTTGTCTAAAACACATACCACACAGTTTACATTCATAAGGCTTTTCCCCAGTGTGAACTCTTTCATGAGTCCTTAGGGGTCCTGCTTGGCTAAAACACTTCCCACAATGTTTACATTCATAAGGCTTTTCCCCAGTGTGAACTCTTTCATGAGTCGTTAGGACATGTGCTAGTCCAAAGCACTTCCCACAATGTTTACATTCAAAAGGCTTTTCACCAGTGTGAACTCTTTTATGAGTCCATAGGTATCCTGCTCGGCTAAAACACTTGCCGCACAGTTTACATTCATAAGGCTTTTCCCCAGTGTGAACTCTTTCATGAGTCCTTAGCAATTGTGCTAGTCTAAAGCACTTCCCACAATGTTTACATTCATAAGGCTTTTCCTCAGTGTGAACTGTTTCATGTTGTCTAAGGTGTCCTGCTTGGCTGAAGCACCTCCCACAATGTTTACATTCATAAGGCTTTTCACCAGTGTGGACTCTTTTATGTTTCCTTAGGGGTCCTGCTTGGCTAAAACACTTCCCACAATGTTTACATTCAAAAGGCTTTTCCCCAGTGTGAACTCTTTCATGAGTCCTTAGGAGTCCTGCTCGTCTAAAGCACTTCCCACAATGTTCACATTTATATGGCTTTTCACCAGTGTGGTCTCTTTTATGTTTCCTTAGGCCTAATGCTTTGTTAAAGCACTTGCCACACTGTTTACATTCATAAGACATTTCCCCAGTGTGGACTCTTTCATGAGCCCTTAAAGTGTCCTGTATGGTTAAAACACTTGCCTCACTGCTGACACTCAAAGGACATTGAGCTTGCTGTTCTTTTAAGGTTTTATGGTTAGGATACCTTTGGAAGGATAAAGAAAGATAATTAGTTAAATGCACATTATTTCTTTCATTGCCGCCAGCATAAACTTTGCAACCAAGTGGTGCAAAGCCTGAAGGGAGTAGTTTAAAGGGGATGTTATTATTTATTTTATTTATACATTTGCCACATGGAATAAATACTACAGATACAATATTATTACAGTTTTCAGGGACATGTGGAAAATTAGAAAACTTCAAAGATCCCCGCTCAAGAAAAAGTGGTTCCACACTAAAAACCAGCTGATTGGATACCTAAAATTTTACATGAACCCTTCAAACTGAAGAATCCATTGACAGGGATCAGCTGATCATTTGTTGCCTTCACATGTGGATCTGAGGGTACCCTAATTTGTAAAATAACACACATTTAAAAGTGGAAATGAAGGCTCATCGAGTAGCTTCAATACAGATCTTATAGTGGAACCTGTATTACCATAAATCCTCTATTACATGTAAGCTCCTTGGGGGCCTTTTCATTTCAAGCATGTTTGATGGCGGGGGGGGGGGTTGCTTAAGTGCAGCGTTCTTGCAGATTAAGGCACCGTTAACCAAGAAGAACTGGGGATTAAGATGAGTTGTTTTGGTTGTATATACAAAAATGGTGGAACATTCTGCAGAACATTTTACTCGTTTCACGACGATTTATTGTCTAGTGAAAACATGGTAAGAAGACAACTCGGTGGATAAAATCTGCTATTTGGAGAACATTTGCAGACCTGAACAGCCCTTTATCTTCTAAACAGCCATTATCGAGGTGAACTTGACATTAAGGAAGGTAAGCATGTTTCAGCTCGTTTTTAAACTAGGAATTATTTTGAATAAATAATAAAGCAATAATGAATTCAGCTTTCGTAGGATATGAAGAATTAGACAGATCTTGAAGGATGTTATCCACCCCTCCTTGATCTGCCTAATTCCTCATATCCTACTCAGCCTCATCCATTAATTGCTAATTAACATGGTTCCACATTCAATCCAAGATAAACATGAACTACTTTAACATGAAGCGTTCCAGTCATGATTTATTTACCTCTTTAAGTCCCAAGAGTGACCAACCTCAATTTTCCCCCAACAATATGAAAATATAATCAAGTAGATGGGTTATGAGAATAAATAAAATGATAACTGAAGAAAAATGCTTTGATCTTTAAACAAATTCTCTCAACCAATTTTTCAAGAAATGCATGGAGGCCAGTGTGGAGAATTTCCATGTTGATCTTGGGACTTAAACAGTTATTCTGTTACTCTTGGTAATTAAGAGTCCAGTGGGCACCCTTGTTGTTATTTTGTAGGTGGTCATTTTTTCGAGAAAGAGGGGCGCAGCTATAAGCTGAAATTATGAATATGATTTCAAATCACACTTAAAGAGTATATACAGGACTCGAAAAAGTTCTGTCCGGTAGTCCCGTGCAAGTTGTAACAGATCCAGGGGAGGGGGAGAAAAGGCTGCACTCACAGGCAAAGATAATACATGTACGTGACAATGCTCAACGTGAAAAGTACAGAAAATGCTTTGCTAGTTCTGTAGGTGGAACTTTCGGGGGGGGGGGGCACTCTGCATATGAAAGTGGTGGGGATGCTCGTTGTCTTGCTTAGGGGTGTACATTTCGGATTTTGGTCTCACTTAGGGTGTTCTGGGCAAAATGCCATCATATTTAGCTGTGAAGGTCTCGTTTAAGGTTGCACGCCGAGAAATATAAAAATATATATATTGTCTGTGTTTTAACATGGTCTCTTTTAGGGATCAAAAAACTCAAACTTTCCGACAAGCATCCTCACCCCTTTCATATGTGGAGTCCCCCCCCCACCCCCAACCAGCGGAACTTTGTGAAGGAGACATTTTTGAGATCACTGTTGTTTGCTTATTGTTGTATGTATTGGGAAGCGCAATGAACATTGTACTCAATCAATTCCTCTCTATAAACGAAAAATGACAGGAGAGTTCAACAAAAGATAAAACACTTTTAGTGTAAGTTTATGAAGAGCATCTCTTGAATTGTTAAGAATGAAGTGTGTGTCTGTTCTACCCATGTAGGCGGAACTTTAGGGAGGTGAGATTTTTTTGGGATCATTGTTCTTATTTTGTTTTGTTTTTCACACAAACCCATTGCCGCTTGGTAGTACAATTGTATCTCTTAAGATTTAATGATTTCTTAACATAAATCGTTAAAGGGGCTATGTCACAGCAGTCCAGTTCATTTTGTTTAATTTTGCCGATTACTTGCCCTCAGTCACTATGAACTCAAAGTAAGCAAAGAAATTATATATAAATGACAAAATCAGGGATCCGAAACAAACAAATATGTCTCCTGCGCATTATTTTTGAAGTTGCAAGCAGCAGGGATCAACTCTGAAAAACTGTAAGGCTGAACAGTTTTCAAAAACCCTAATTTCAATCCATTTCAATCTTCTTCAGTTTTGCCCATCCATGGAATCTGTTGTTTCCGTTGTGTTATTTTAATGTTCCTTTAATTTTTTAAGTGGTTATTTTTATGTTTCTCTTAATTTAATGGGCATTTCGTAACTACCTACATTTGTCTGAATTTTGTGACACAGCTCTTTTACGTGCTCACAACAAACTAGCCTTCCACGCAAACGTCCTTAAGGGGACTCAAAAAAGTGGTGAACGAATCCCTAAGGACGTCTGCACGTGAGTCAAACGAAAAATGGGTCTCTGTGCTAAAAAGCACAAAAAATGGCATTGCAAGTGCGCTGCAAAAAATAAGACACACACGGTTAGCTGTTTTAAAGTTGAATGGAATGTGTGACTTTGTCGTCTATTATTTTTGTTTGCTGTCCTTTAAAATCCCATTGCTGGTAAGAAGTCACTCTTGAAATACAATTCACAAGCGAAAAGATAAATATTGTTAGAAGGGTTATAAAACATTTCCACAGATAAGCTAAGTTTTCATGACGAGACACCTCTATACTGAAGAGGATAAGAACATGCCCGCACACAGATAGAACAAGGCATGAAGAGTATAAACACTTTAGTTCATTTATAGTTGAATGGGATCTGTGACTTTTTATTCATTATCTTTGACAAGCACAAGATTTAAATGCTTCTTTGATAATGCTGTGGGAAGCAAGGTAGCCATGCGAAGCAAAATCAAAGCAACAAAATGTCCTGCATAATTTTTTTCAATGAAATACTTCGTAGGAGTCTTCAATGAAAGATTTTGTCTGGTAGTGCAATGCAAATGAATCAACGAAGCACGAGTTTTGAATGCTGAATTTACTACTTTGAACTTACAGGGACAAAGTCAGCTGATGCACATGTGCATTTCATACCATTTCTTAGCTGGTTTGGCTGATTTGCATATCACAAGACAAGAGTGTGAAACAGATAGTGAGAAGCGCATCCAGAATATCTAAACAAACCTTGTGGAGTTGAACTAGTTACAAACCGAAATTGTGATTATAGACCCTACGCCATAGCAGAGCACTCATTTTTTTATATACTATTTTTAGAGAATTCACCAATGGATTTGTCCAGGTAGGGAAAGCCACTGACATCGACGAATAGTTCTGAATTCGATCATCAGTGGATTGGAGGTGAGAAATGACACAGAGTCTGCATAAATCATTGTCGAAGGAAGCTTCATTTTCCAAACATATGTAACCTTTTCCATCAATTTTCCAAATATATATAACGATTATTTGCTTGCCAATGTAATTGATTCATTTCTTTCGTTATTTTGGCAAACAAAGGCGATTCCTCCCGCCTGGTGCCTACGCGTCTCTCACCTACTCTGTTCATGTTTCCTTGGATACTGTTTTTAACCAAATATGATAGAATAATGTCATAGGATGAGTTTACGTTTGCTCAAAAAGAGGTTTTCTGTAAAAGATCGAGGATCGAATGAAACACTAGGCAAGATTGAACCGGATTTTGAGATGTATCCGACGTTTACATTTGATTTCGGGTTGCGGTAAAAGGTTTTCAAACTTGCAAAAGTAGTGTCCAGGTCAGTGCAGTCCCATATAGCTGACCGTGTCTCTTTCACCCACTGAAGAAATGGTTACCGTAATCCTCTGTTAAGGCCCCCCTCTCAAATAAGCCCCCCTTTTCAGAGGAGGAAAGTTAATAAGCCCTCCCCCCCTCTCTATTAGATTATCATCTGAAGAATTATGGAGACCGAGGAGAGTGTTCTCTACCGAGGCCTATTGTTTTCGAATTTGATCCTTTTCTTGTTACGCTGGTATTCTGCAATCTAGTTTCCTTCTATAATGCAATCGCCGATAGCAGGTTGTGAATTTTTATGCTTGTTTGGGTTAAATGACTGTATATTTTCACAACTGAACGTATCCATACATACTTGTCTCACCTTTAGTACCAAGATCTTGCCACCTTGATCAAATCACACGAGAGAAATTGCAACCTAGAAATGGTCATTATATCTGATCTGGAAGATTTACACAGACATTCGCCGCCATCTTCTTGAGAGTGTTTATCTTCCCATAGTGCATTGTGATTCAAACTAATGATCCCGTCGATTTCCTCGCAGAGAGGATGTTATATGTGAGTTATGCACCTATCAGTGTAATGCCGGCGGGGGGGAGGCAGGGCATAGGGTGGGGATTTATAAAACTAATCGATTGCCAAAATCTCTTTATAAACATTGCTGCCCTAGGAAGGCCGGATACTCAGGTTATTAATCGATCGCAGAGAGGATGTTATATGTAAGTTAGTTTGAGTTATAAAACGGTCACGCTTGTCGTTTCCAGCTTATATCACTAAAAAAAATGTTAAGTCTGTAATAGACTCACCTTTATTACGCGGCTGTACGAGGCGTCTTATGATCTTCCCAAGGAACGCTCCTTTCGGTCGATGTTATTTAGGGTGCGTCTTTTTTAGCCTCCCGCCCTTATTACTTAGCACGCCCAACCAAAACCGCCATACTACGCAGGCGGAGCACTTAGTCCCCAGGGCTCTCTCCCCCCTTGGGCGGAGCACTTAGTCCCCAGGGCTCTCCCCCCCTTGGGCGGAGCACTTAGTCCCCAGGGCTCTCCCCCTTGGGCGGAGCACTTAGTCCCCAGGGCTCTCCCCCTTGGGCGGAGCACTTAGGGTCCCCAGGGCTCTAGTCCCCCCCCTTCCCCCGGAGCACTTAGTCCCCAGGCTCTCCCCCCCCTTGGGCGGAGCACTTAGTCCCCAGGGCTCTCCCTTGGGCGGAGCACTTAGTCCCCAGGGCTCTCCCCCTTGGGCGGAGCACTTAGTCCCCAGGGCTCTCACCCCCTTGGGCGGAGCACTTAGTCCCCAGGGCTCTCACCCCCTTGGGCGGAGCACTTAGTCCCCAGGGCTCTCACCCCCTTGGGCGGAGCACTTAGTCCCCAGGGCTCTCACCCCCTTGGGCGGAGCACTTAGTCCCCAGGGCTCTCACCCCCTTGGGCGGAGCACTTAGTCCCCAGGGCTCTCCCCCCTTGGGCGGAGCACTTAGTCCCCAGGGCACTTAGTCCCAGGCTCTCCCCTTGGGCGGAGCACTTAGTCCCCAGGGCTCTTGGGCGGAGCACTTAGTCCCCAGGGCTCCCCCCTTGGGCGGAGCACTTAGTCCCCAGGGCTCTCCCCCCTTGGGCGGAGCACTTAGTCCCCAGGGCTCCCCCCTTGGGCAGGAGCACTTAGTCCCCAGGGCTCTCCCCTTGGGCGGAGCACTTAGTCCCCAGGGCTCTCACCCCCTTGGGCGGAGCACTTAGTCCCCAGGGCTCTCACCCCCTTGGGCGGAGCACTTAGTCCCCAGGGCTCTCACCCCCTTGGGCGGAGCACTTAGTCCCCAGGGCTCTCACCCCCTTGGGCGGAGCACTTAGTCCCCAGGGCTCTCACCCCCTTGGGCGGAGCACTTAGTCCCCAGGGCTCTCACCCCCTTGGGCGGAGCACTTAGTCCCCAGGGCTCTCACCCCCTTGGGCGGAGCACTTAGTCCCCAGGGCTCTCACCCCCTTGGGCGGAGCACTTAGTCCCCAGGGGGCCCCAGGGCTCCCCCCTTGGGCGGAGCACTTAGTCCCCAGGGCTCTCCCCCCTTGGGCGGAGCACTTAGTCCCCAGGGGCTCTCCCCCCCTTGGGCGGAGCACTTAGTCCCCAGGGCTCTCACCCCCTTGGGCGGAGCACTTAGTCCCCAGGGCTCTCACCCCCTTGGGCGGAGCACTTAGTCCCCAGGGCTCTCACCCCCTTGGGCGGAGCACTTAGTCCCCAGGGCTCTCACCCCCTTGGGCGGAGCACTTAGTCCCCAGGGCTCTCACCCCCTTGGGCGGAGCACTTAGTCCCCAGGGCTCTCACCCCCTTGGGCGGAGCACTTAGTCCCCAGGGGGGCGGAGCACTTAGTCCCCAGGGCTCTCCCCCCCTTGGGCGGAGCACTTAGTCCCCAGGGCTCTCCCCTTGGGCGGAGCACTTAGTCCCCCTTCACCCCTTGGGGAGCACTTAGTCCCCAGGGCTCTCCCCCCTTGGGCGGAGCACTTAGTCCCCAGGGCTCTCCCCCCTTGGGCGGAGCACTTAGTCCCCAGGGCTCTCCCCCCTTGGGCGGAGCACTTAGTCCCCAGGGCTCAAGAGAACAGCAATATAAATAAACTTACCTTGTGACTTACCTTTTTTTGACTGATGATTTTTGTTTTGTTGTTTTCTTTTGGATACTTGACTGTCTTGCGGTCTATTAACTACTTTTTTTTACAGTTTGGGTGTATTTTTGTTATACTTTTGTCTATTTAGTTTACTTTTTTGTTTTTTTGTAATGCTGAGGAATTTTACTTTGGGTAAGGTTTTGTTTGGACTACGAAATTGAACTCTCCTTACTGAATTGAGAGGCGTAATTTTTTTTTGGATTGTGATATTTTTCTTTGTCAGGACTGGAGAGGTTTTATTTATAACTAAATATAACATACAGTTGTCTTGGTGTATATACCAAACCAGAATTGTCAGAGAGACCAAAAAACTGACATCAAAATTATTGAAAAGAAAGATGCAACATAAAAAGAAATATGTCTTAATCGGTGACCCTCGAGACCTTATTAAAAATAATGATCGAGCGCCTACTTTTCCATAGTTTTAGAACCAGCAGATTATTATTATGGTCCTTGAATTGAAACAGTAGGTTATTATTTCTAATAATGATCTTCTGTTCCACCTCAACGACCTGTTCTTAAAATTTATCTAAAATAATAACCTGTTTAAAACAATGGAAAATTGCATGAATACTAGATCACCCGACCGTGTTCTGCAAAAAATGAACTTACCATAGGTTTGGTATATACTGAATAAATGACAGACACACAAATGAGTTGGCTGCATATCCTTGTTAAGGACCGTGGCAGTAGTTTTATTGTAATTTTGAAGACTTTTCTGGAAGGCAAATTGTTCTTCTTTTCTTTATGGTCAGGACGTACCTGTTAAAAAATGGAAAACATTATTTGCCACTGTACTAACGTGTTAAGAATAGCACTTCGAATTAACATTATTTTCTTGTTTGACTGGCTTCTCGTTACCTTCAGTTTTATTCACAGCTGTCTTGCCCCTCTGTCGACTATTATCATATGTCAGCCTGAACCCTCCAGGGAAGCATTGTAATTCTCTCCCGGTGCAAGCTGAGCACTCTACGCCAAAACTGCCAACAGTTGGTTTGTTGGTATAGTGTTTGCGCGGCATAAAAGCTTAATTTATCTTCAAATCGTACATTAATTAACAAGGTCGCAGTTAATCAAATATAAAAGCATATAGTCTGAGTCAGAGTAATAAAAAACTGTCCAACGTTTGAGGTTTATTTTATAAGTGTAGTCTACAGAAGTGAAGACTTCTCTAATCAAAGCGAAAAATTCTAACCACATAGACATCAACAAAATAGGCCTATTTGACCCTAATAATCGCAACTAGCGTTTATCTTGTTGACCACACGTAAACCTTTATTACATTTTTGTCCCTCCAGTTCAACATTCATCGAACCAACATATAAGCAAAGGGACCATGCATGTTCACAACTTCAACTGCGGTCAACAACAACACACCGAGGAAAGAATTATGACAGAAAATCCGTTATGTAAAGCCTAAAAGAATAATTTCTTTCTCCAGCAAAAATAACCAGTAAGAACCGTTAAAGCAATTCGGACGCTTATCACCGTTTTTTTAAATTGGCATTTTTTTTCAGAAAAAAAAGTAAATAAACGATAGCGTAACCAAAAGTTAAAGTTGAACTACGAACAAACCTCAGTGCTGTTTTCGAGGAGGCAAAAGAGAATCTTGACTTTCTTCCAGACCAGAGATCGCCTAGCTGAGTTTGGACTTCACTACACCGCAGGAAATGAAAGGTACGAAGGCTTCTGGTTTCTTGAACACAGTTAAATCAACTTGAAATTGGTTCCTCCATTTATACGGTCACTCGATTAAAATTCAAACCAGTGTGAGAAATGTTTTTGATAAATCTTTTCCTGAAACTGTATGTGAGAAAAGCACGCAACAATGGGCAATCAAAGCGTAAATTGGTCACATTCAAAGAGAAAAATTTGCCGACTCGCTCAATTTATACATAACGTAGCTCTTGGTTGAAAACGGTACTAGTGGATAATCATAGGACTTGACAATACTTTGAGAAAACAGAGAAAAGCACGCACTAAGTTCATCAATGAACAATTAACGCTCGAATTGGACGCATTCAGAAAAAAATGCAGACTTGATTAAAACTTGACAAATCGATGACAAAACAGGCTAGTGAATGAGTGGACTTTTAATTTTTACAATAGGCCTTTCGCCTCAAGATCAAAGAAACTGAAAACAATGCTAATGCGAAGTTTTGGAGGGATAACAAAGAGTATGATGGTATGTTTGAAAAAGGCCTATAGCCGTGTGAATTACCACAAGCTAGGCCCTGAATAAATTTAAAAGTACCGGGAAAGAAAAATACAAACTTTCCAAACTTCTCGGTAGGCAATAAAAGCGAAGAAAGTTGAGGAAAACTAGTGTTAAAGAATTGCTGGCAAAAGAACCATTTTGACTCCTAACATTTGATTGCTCCGTGACGTTCGTCATCACTATCAGTTTGACAAAACTAATGAATATGCAAAGCTGTAATAGCCTGTCTTGCACCCGCTCGTTACGACGTTAAAAGTGCGAAAAAGCGAGAATACAAACTTTAAAAACTTCTAGGTAGACAAAAATCATCATTCATTCGAACGCAATTTGGTCACGCGCGTTTGGACCTTCAAACACTCGTAATCTGATCACGCGTGTTTTTATCATCTTTAACGTGAAATTTGCGTAAAGCACAGCGATGGAGCAAAAGCGTCTTGACCTTCGATTGTTGCTGCTCGCATTCCGTAACCTTTGGTTATTACTAGTTCTAATAAAAAGCGTTTCTTTGACTTCATTAACATAACCCACTACATGCGAACACTGTACCACACAGATCTTGGCGACAACGCAACCGGCGTATAACATCAAACAGAGTATAGGTTTACTGTTGGCACAGAAATAAACAACATTTTCACCTGGAAATATGCTATAACCCAAGACGATTTCGTAATACAGCTCAATAAATACCTATTCTGTTCTCTCCAATATCGTAAATAGTGACACTAGAAAAATAAACTCTAACTCGGAAGTGTTAATGTTTTTACTAATAGAAGATAATTGTTCTTACAAGAAACATCTGCTAGGAAAAAAGGACCGAACATCTCCAATGAAAATTTGGTGTTTGCAGAGGACATATTTTTAACCCTAAAACACGTCATTGCACTGTAAATCACAACAATTTAGGTAAAAACAAGCTAACATGATCCTATTTCTTTGGTGATTAACCGGGCTGAGTGACCTTTCCCCTCTTCTGGTTTTCTCGTCTGATAGTTTCACCTTACAGTCATTACTCTTTGAAATCGTTGCCGAAGTGGGGGGGGGTTGGGGTTACAGCAAATTATAAAACCTAAATAATTTCACACTCTTTTCTTCTTCCAGTGAGTGCGATCCAAACCAGTTTGTCCTTTAGGCCTTCTGTTAAGCCATCGGTTTCTACCCGCTTTGCCTATAACTCGATTCTTGTGATCGATGTTGGAAACTCTCCCTAGAGAAGCCAGACATCCTAGAGGAACATCTTTCTCCTTCTTCGAAGGTAGCCGCAATCTTGCAAAGGTTTCGGTCTTGTGTACGAGCTGCGCGCAC
This sequence comes from Porites lobata, assembly GCA_942486035.1. Taxonomy (NCBI): domain Eukaryota; kingdom Metazoa; phylum Cnidaria; class Anthozoa; order Scleractinia; family Poritidae; genus Porites; species Porites lobata. Next base: position 1,067,077 of record CALNXK010000046.1, read on the forward strand.
GTGCCGGCCGCCCTCACTATCTGTGCACCTTGCCCTGGTCGAAGCTCCACATTGTGTACCAGTGTACCAATGGGAAGATGCTGTAATGGATAAGCATCCCCTGGTCTGAGCCTGGCAATTGACTCTGGCTTGCCTCTTGATGCTGTCACTACATCTCCAACTTTCAACTCATGTGGGGCTAAGATAATCTTCATCTTGTCACTGCCATTCCCCGCAACTAAGGCAATCCGACCGGAACGGCATGGATCATAACCTATATGTAAAGACTTTATCTTTCACTGTCCTCGGTTCTTCACTCTTTTTAATCTCAGGAGCCCTTACAAAGTCCACAATGCGATACGTCTGTGAATGACCCCCTCCACGGTGACGGATGACGATTCGTCCAGTGTCATTTCGCCCTGACCGTCCACGATGCCTCCGAACGGTTCCATCCTTTAGAGAACTTGGAATAGGGATGTTTCCAATGCTGCGAGGTACCCTTACGAACGAGTAGTGTGTTCGACCTTCTGATATCGAGCTGGTTGAGAGGGCACGGAGATACGTGACTGCTAAAGGTAAAACGCTTTTCTCTGAGGCAGGTGCAACATGTTGAAAAACGCTCAGTCTGCTAAGGTTCACAGCAAAGCGATTCCACATGTTGGCCCTGATGGTGAGAAGTATCTGCTGTGGCTTGCAGTTCACATCAGCTGCTGCAAAACGGAGAAATGATGAACATTATTTCATTGAATTCTATCTGTTTTAAGCACAATACAGTGTCAGGAGAATGTGGTGGAAAATTCTCAGAAAGTCAGCTTAGATACCGTAGATGATAGATTCCCTCTCTTAAATAAATACCTGTTGTCTAATAAATGCCTCTCCTAAGATGCTAGGTAGGTAGGTAGGTAGGTAAGGCCTAGGCCAAATGTTGAACTTTTCATGAGACAAACCAAAATCTAATTTGGGTCGACCTATATTCAGTTAAGATTGTCTGTTGGGTCGGTCATTGAACTTAGGAAACGCTGAACCAATCAACTGAATCAGACCAAAAAGCAATTTTAATAAATTTTCTCCCAAGCGGGACTAAATATACATTATGAAACAAATTTTTAATTTATTACCGGTAGTTTAGTTCGCCGCATGTGAGGGTCGGCGTTTGTCCTGAAGACAATCTTCAGATGTTCTATCTGTCTGAAGCAGACGGATAGAATGTGTTGGACGATCCAACTCATTCAGAAGATCTTAAATGAGCCAGATGTCGAACTTTTCATGAACTTAACTAAGTTTGGTTCTTCTCATGAAAAGTTCAACATCTGGCATTAAGGGATGTCAGTTGCTGCATCTCCAGAGGCAAGCCGTTCCATAACACACTTCCATGAGCCATAAGTGGAGTTCGTGATACACCAATCACTAACAACCACAGTGGTACAAATACGTTGTACTCAGTAAATCCATACTATCACCTAATGAAGACCCGCAGTAAGTGGTTGAAACATCATGATCAGTATCGAAGTGACAACCATGAGGTAAACGATAAACAAAACCCTTTATACGTATAATGATATCCGGTCACCTTGCCACCAACAAAAAATCACCACCAAGATTTTTTAATCTTAATACTTATCAAAAGGACAAGTCTGAAAAAAGAATTCTTTCACTTTAAATTTACAATGAAATTTAAGGCAGTAAGGTTCAAATGACAATATTAACCAACTTACAAAAGAAAGACTGTTGGATTTTAAACAAATTGCACCTCTCAAGCTATGCAAATAAGACACATTAAGGTATTAAAAAGTCGTAATTATTCACAAAAATAAAACTAAAGATGAGAAGTTCGAAGCAAGGTGTCAATAAAATCGATAAACGTATTTTTGGGCTTGAGGAAGAAGAAACAACCCCAGGTACGTAAACAGCGTCAATAATTGTTGCAGAGTTATTATGTGGTGGCGAGTAGACTTCTTGGTAGCAATTTCGTTAGTGGCTAGATGACCGTAAACCCAGATAATACAGTACTCCTCTTGCACAAAGTGATGTAAATGTTGTGGTTGAATTTTATCCTTGATTTAAATTTTATTTCCTTTGTTTTGGGGTATGGTAATGTATGATAATGAGTTTGAAAAAAAGGAAAATAATTTATACCAAGGATAAAATTGAACCACAATATAATTTTTTATCCATGTAACTTTCTGGTTCACCTGCATGTGAACCTTCGATGTACGAGATTTGGATGCAGGTTTGATACAAATACAGATTTTATGGAGTACTGAACAGTTATAAGCTAATTAATTTTAACCAAAATCCCAAACTGCGCTACATCCAACAAACATGGCGCCACAAAACGTGAAAAGGTGCTGGTAACTGCATATCTATGCGGAAAAAATAGTGCCAAATGTCCAGGACGTTCCAGTTGTAGATTGGTGGGGATTAGTACATGAATATAGAACAGTATTGCCTTTGTGTTGTCGTTAGAAAGTATAAAAATGGACTCACCGCTTCAAGACACGTCTTCCGACCTTTTTCGATGGCGTCGGGTAAGTAGTTCTTACATGAGGTATCGATAGGGCCTTACTTGTAATCCGCTGACAGTACGAGCTGTCCATACGGAAATGCCCGTATGTGTTGGTGAGGTCGCCATCTTGGAGAATTTAGTAAAGTGGTGTTATTCAAAAACAAGGATCGTTTTTACGTTCTGGAAACGTCCTCTGTAGAAAAAAGTCCGAAGGTTAGTAGAGATCATAGTCGACTGTTTGCATACCTAATATAGTTAATGTCTTGATTTTCTAAGGTTGTGCATTGAAGCTAAGGTAACCTTAGCTTACATAACTTGCAAATTTGATCTTGATATTTGTATGTTTGTGGATCAGTCTGGATTGTTTTGGAATTTTGTAGGTTTTGCACAATGTGGAGGGTGACTTTGTCAAAGGCGGCTCGAGTTCAGTCCCTTAAGGGCTTAGCACCTTCTTTTCAAGTTGCAGGTGAGACTAACACATGCTGCTTAGCCATGAAATTAAAAGAAGCTGATCATGTTAGCTAATAAAATGAGCAGGGCCTTGATATTTTGCCGTCATGTTATCATTATGGATCTCCTTATTAGACTGACTGGGCTGTTAGAGTTTCATAATGTGCCTATCAGAAATAGAAGATTCGAAATGTCTACTATACCACACAAGGAATGAATCAACATGTGCACATATTAATTTGGGAAACCTGTCGTTTCATACCTTAGTCAATAGTAACCGGTCAAGTCGGCTGAAAGTCATCTTGACTAAGTGACTTTCAGGCAACCTGACCGTAAACCGAGTCAATTTGTACCCATACGGTTTGTACCCACATTAACAGAGTGAATACAACTCAATAATAAAAACACACTTCACATGAAGTATACCTTGTTCTTTAAGCCATGAGGGTAAAATAGTACACTATGAATTTAATATACTTCATTCTTTAAGCCACAAAACAGATGCCACACATGTGACACTGGGTATGAATCGACTGGGTATGAATTAATGACTTGTAAAGCATCGCTAATACCCACACATTGTAAATGCCTGGGTCCAATAAGTGTTATACAGGCATGTACTTTTACCAACTTATGAGTATTCTTCTTATTTTCAGCTCAACATTATGCGACTGCAGCTCCAGCACCAGAGAAGATTGAAGTGTTTGTCGATGACAAAAGCCTGTTGGTTGATCCAGGAATGACAGTGCTACAGGTCAGTAATACAGGGATGTTGAATAACAGCCAGCTTTTGGCTAATTTCACTGGCCAAAATAGAGCTTTCCACCGGCTCAAATTGTTCTGGAAAACTAAAATATGGGGAAATTTTGAAGATGCTATTGAGTAAATAAGCTTGACTTATGAAATATGGTTATGTTGTAGTTAATTTTTTATCCCAGTCAATTTTTATTTTTCCATTGTTTTGGGGTATGGTAATGTATGCTAATGAATTTTAAACAAAGGAAAAACAAAAATTAACTAGGATAAAAAATTAACTGCAACAGTTACATGTAGCTTTTCCTTCACTACACGATGTACATCCCTGGGCTTAAGTTTTCAGTGACTTGAAGAATCTGGGAATAGGAACAGAAAATGAAAAGTAAAGAAATAAGACAGACCTTTATTGATGATCAGGCAATGTGTTAAATCAGGTTTATTACAAAGAGAGTGTATAAACAGAATGATATTTTGATAACAAAATATTGTATAGCTTGACACAAACAGGGCTCAAAGTTAGCGACTAACTGGTCGCATATGCGACTGGATTTTTGGTTGTGCGCCAAAAAATTCATGTGTAATCGCACCTGTGCGCCTTAAAACCCAAAGCACAGTGCGACTGACTTACTTCCAACTATACTTACGAACTCGAACTAGAAAGATGGTGTATGTTTAATTGGTCTTTTCTCCCAATGGATTCTACGAACTTGAATATTCTTTTTCGTTTCGATGTTTTACTCCATCCCAGACTCTTCTGTTTTGTAATAAACACCGCTGATACATGCAAATATATGCTACGAACGAAACACGTACTTTTTGTGCAATGGACGATCATGTCGAACGTTCAGTTTTAACGTCAATCAAAACAAAAACAGTGCAGATTAAGAGCCTTTTTTTCCAGGTAAGAAAGTTTTTAAAGTCGTATTCCAGTTACATGTAAGACATTGTGCATTTGACAAATTCATTAAAGATTAATTTTCATTCTCGTTCGACACACTCATTGTTGTCAGTTTTGAATTGTTTTTCAAGTGTAAGTTTTCTTTAATCACAACTGTACTGTCAAAAAGAGAAAATAGTATTAAATATCACAATGGTATCACTGCGTAGCAAATCGGCTGTGTTTTATCAATCACAGGACTTAACTAAAAGTAACAAACTGAAGGTGACAAATAAACGTGGCACTGTTAAGCTTTTTACTTTTTCTTTTGAAATAGATGCTCCCAACATTATAAGCTGTGCTCCTAAAATTTTCAGCTGTGCACCTAAAATTTCGGCAGTGCGCCTAAAAATTTACGTCTGGTAGCACAAGTGCTCCCCAACTCAAATTTAAACTTTGAGCCCTGACAAAGGAGATAACTTACTGATAACTAATAACATCAGGGACCTTTAATTGTTAGGGAAGGGCTGGTGACTTCTGATTAACTGCAAATTATCCTTACAACTTAGACGTGCTTGCAAATCAAAGGGAGTGATTGACATAAGAGGAGGAGTCAGTTAGGGTGCTGAACAATACATGCACATGAATTCGAAGAATACACCCACAGCAGATGCTCTTTCAGGAAAAAAACTTGGTTTTTAGCCCATGTTGTTTCTCAGTCATTATCTTCTCTGATTTGTTGTTGTTTAGGCTTGTGCCATGGCTGGTGTTGAAATTCCAAGATTCTGTTATCATGACAGACTCTCTATTGCTGGAAACTGCCGCATGTGTCTTGTAGAAGTGGAGAGATCTCTCAAGGTTGGGCTCATATTCTTTTGTCATCGTCTGTTGCAATGATGATAGCAGAGCAATTCATTTGAATTTCAGTTAAATTTATCAATAATAATATTACCCGTATTCACTCATAGAAAGTCTTATTGACTTACATAATTAAAATATTGGATAGAGTTACAATGCATAGAGTCTTAACATGTATTTATTGCAAGCAATAAACATGAATTTCTACTTGCTAACAAAAAAAGAATAGTAATAGTTTACACACTAGGAAAATAGCAGATAAAAATTGTCCAAAAAACCGGTACTTATACTTGTGTACACATATCGGTAATGAACTATAAAATGACAAAGAAAAACTTTCCTCACATACATGTTTTTCAAAATTTGTTTACAGTAAACATGATTTTAATTTTAGATGTTATTTGGTGCCTTTGTTAGCCAGGTTTTTAGTAAACCTGAGAAAAATTTTGGGTTTTGAACACACATGGCCTCTGCATTAGCACTGCAGTGCTCTACCATTTGAGCTATGAACTGGATTTTCATTAAGAATTCTAGTAACAGGAAAAAGGTGTAAAATTACAGGAGAATATTTGAAAGAGGCTCCAAGTCTGAATAAATAATTGTCATAGGATACGGAACGTTAGTCAGAGAATTCTGCATAGTAAACGTAGAATTCTCCAATCTCCAATGCCTAATAAACCCATACATTGGGAGCAGGCCAATTTGTTGAGTTCATATTAACCCATAGAAGGAATGAAAGTATCAATACCCATACAGTATGAGTCTTCATAGCTAAAATGGTAGAGCACTGCAGCGCTAATGCAGAGGCCACGTGTTTGAATCCTGTGGAAGTCACAAAATTTTTTCAGGTTTACTTGCAATTGCTTAAATTGCAATTACCACTGCGACAATCATATCTTTATTTAAAATTTGTATTTCTGCAGTTCACATCGTCAGTTTTTCAGTCTGTCAAATTAACTTACTGTTTTCATTTCATTGCTGTAGCCTGTTGCATCTTGTGCAATGCCTGTTATGAAAGGGATGAAGATCAAAACAGACTCACCAATGACAAGAAAAGCTCGGTAATCCTACAGTGCTCAGTATTTATATTGTTCATGTAATCTCATGAGCTTCTACATGTATTATAGAAAAATAAGGGGTTTTTTAATATTCTTTTAACCCATTTGCCCCCATAAACACCTGTACGGATCCACGTCCCTTCTACTGCTTGTGGCATCATCAGTTTTAATGGTCAATGACAACCTTTTTCTGCTAACTTGTGCAGAATGAAGAGATCTTTCAAACCATAACAGAATGAGCATGATTTAGTCAAGGACACCAGGCAAAAAGGCAAAAAAACAATGTAACAATGACCTGAAAATTTCTAGGAAAATCTTGTTCCACTACCCACCTACCTTTCCTTTCATCTAATCCCGAAGATCCTAAAAGCTTTCCCAAAAATGATTCCTGCTAAATGCCAAGGAAAAGAAAAAAAATGAGGCAAGAAAAGCGAAAAAAGAGGGAAAGAGAGAAAGTGAAAAGTAATACCCAAGACTGCTGTGTCACTTTTAAACCCCAAAACTATCACAAAATTTTGCTTTCTGCACATGCCCAAACTTTGCAAGCCAATATTTTGCATCTGGATCAGAAGGTCGCAAAGTGTACAACCTGTAAATAGCTTTATGGTAGTTTTAGCTCTTTATAGCATAATAGTGACCAGAAAACTGCTTGACTAGCTTCAAAACGTATTTTTGGGCAAAATTTCTGGAGTGAATGGGTAAATCTTGTGCAACTCAAGGTCAAACATCAGGGGTGTGCTCTAAGAACAATAATCGACGGGGCCCAAATGCTCTTAACATACAGTTTGTATGATTTCCTGCTGCATATATCAAAATCCAATAGGGGCTGCTGGTGTATGGCCCTAAACTCTACACTGCTTTAGTAAGCTTCTATTTCTGAAGGTCTTCTTAGAATGGCCATTTTATGTTAATTAACAACTGCATCGCTAAAATGGAGTTTGGGTGCCTGGAGTATCCAGGGGCTTCCACTATTGGCAGCCAGCCCACAGATTTAAATAATGCCCCCATAACTGGCACAACGGCACAACCCAGCCATGAGCCCCCACATGAAAGGAAAGGAACAGGCACCCGTCACACTGAAAAACATCAGTGGAGAAAAAACTAACAAAGCCTAGGGGGAGGGGGGAAGGGGAAGAAAATGGCTGACAGAACCTAGCCCAAAGGAAAACTGAAACGTGCCAATGAATCACATGATCGATGTAGCAAGCTACTGGGCATGTGCATGCCAAAGACCGCTGACCTCAGGCACTTAGGGCACTCTTAGCTGTTAACTCCTTTAAATTGCATTTAAATGCATCTAGCAACTTAACTGAAGATTGAACTTGATCAGTTGTGTTGACTATAGCCAGTATGCTCCTTCCTTGCTGATCTGGCCAGAGTTTGGGTTTAAACGTGAAAAATCTGGCCCATGAGAAGGGCACTCTACCAACAGAGCTACATGTAAAGAGTGACATGTGTACTGTTACTGTAGCTCAGTTGGTTTGGTATGTGTAAAACTGGAACATCTTGGGCAGACAAATCAGTCTAACATTAACATTCTACATGGGTTTGTAGCTGCAGTTGGCTTTAGAGCGATGTAGAGACATGAGGATTCTAAAATATTTCTCCAATCCATGTTGTTTCCACCAGGGAGGGAGTGATGGAATTTCTGTTGGTAAATCATCCATTGGACTGCCCCATATGTGATCAGGGTGGAGAGTGTGACTTGCAGGACCAATCAATGGCATTTGGTAGTGACAGAAGCAGATTTGTAGACAACAGATTTTCAGGGAAAAGGTACCATAACACCATGAGTTACCACACTATACTCTATGTAAAAGCACTTACCTTCACAACTGATTATTGATGATTGTTTTTGTGCTTTCAAAGGGCTGTGGAAGATAAGAATGTTGGACCACTGGTAAAGACCATCATGACTCGCTGCATTCACTGCACAAGATGCATCAGGTTAGATTATTAAAGAGGGATTTGAGAACAAAATAATAACGTAATTTAACAATAAAAAAATGTATTTCTTATTTAAATTTAAATATAAAATTCTATTTTGGCTGCTATGTTTCATTCCTTTCATGGATTAAGATGAACTCAACTTGTTGGCCTGCCCACAATGTCTGGGTCTTCTTAGCTCAGCTGGTAGAGCACTGCAATGTTGATGCAGAGGCCATGGGTTTGAATCCCATCAAAGCCCCAAAATTTTGTGGGGGTTAATTTGCGTTTAATTGTCAAGGGTTTCAATAAGCACCGACGACCGACGGAACGCGTTGGCTACGTTGCTCAGAGAAGTTTACCTCTTTTTTCTCCGAAGAAGAAGCAACTAGTTTGAATAATGTTATGGACAAAAATATAATTTGTTCATGCGGAAATGTGTGTTACTTAGTATAATTATCATTAATTTGTTCATTGCTTGCAAGAGTTAATTGTGTGGCTAATAAATCAAAATTTGACTAAAACCCAAATCTTCTTGAATGGAAAACTCGCTCTTTTGTACTCAGTTTAGTCCCCTAAACTCTGTAAATCGCTTTTTAGGGCTTTGCAATTTTAAAATTTTCTGGGGAAGCATGACCCCAGACACCCCTTGAAAATGTGGACTGTTGATACAGTCGGTTACTCTATTGAAAACTGCTGCCTACTTCAATTTTTATTGAAACCCCTGAATTGCTATTACAACTTGCTATTACAAAGTAACGTATTATGTTCTAAACCTGAGGGTGGTTTTCCACTGTCACGTAATTTTTACTTGTCTCCGCACCTTAAATTTCTGTGCGTAAATAAAACAGGCAATGTGTGAAGGGGGTAAAAGTTGAGCAAGGTTCAACTTTTACGTTTACACATGACTTTCCATACTTTGCCTCTTTTTTATTTACTCATTTATAATTTACATGTAGATGCGTATGCACATGAAAATAAGGTGACAGTGGAAATCGACCTTTTGGCAAATAAATTGTAATGATGTCTTGAACTAATCAGCAGCCTTAAATCTCTGTAACTATGGTACATGTACATGACCTTGAACATTTCATTACTAACGCTGTTAGGTTTGCCAGTGAGATAGCTGGTGTAGATGATCTGGGTACAACTGGTAGAGGAAATGACATGCAAGTGGGGACATATGTGGAGAAAATGTTTAAATCAGAACTGTCTGGAAATGTTGTTGGTATGTAAACATATTGAGTGGTATTCGGGCTAATGGACAATTTTAAAAGCCCATCAACCAGTTGCATACATGTATAACCTAACATCAGATGTAACTAGTACAGTAGAACCTCAATATAACAAACCGCTATATAACGAAATCCTCGGTATAACGAGCGATTTTCTTTAACCCATTGATAGTAAAGTATGTGTAAAAGGACCTCGTTATAGCAAGCACATTTTTCCAGTCCCTTGGCCCCTCATTATATCAAGGTTCCACTGTAACATCTTGGATTAAAATAGTAATTTAATGGGCTGAACACCAGGCATTAATGCATGTAGTTACTGACCATTCTAGGTAACAATATTATCCATTCTTAGATTAAACCAAAAATAATTTCTTTTTTTTTATGTTGATATTAATTTTTATATTAGGGCTATGAAACAAGGAAATTCTGCATCAAACTATGTTGAATACTGATGTAACGTGAGAACAGACTGATTTTACCTGCGACAGTTATGTCCAATGTGAAGATTAATTTAATATAAATGTACAACTGTCCCCAGAGCTGTTGGAGGTTATTTTTGTTAAAGTGCTTATGAGTTGTATTTTCTGTCCTCAGATCTTTGTCCAGTTGGTGCATTAACATCAAAGCCTTATGCATTTACTGCCAGACCATGGGAACTAAGGTATGTATTATTAAAACATGGATTGTAGCTGAAGTCATTACCCTTCACACATGTTTTTCAATGTTTGTGTACATTCATGCTCATTTCCGCTTTGTTCTGATTGGTGGAAATCTGACAGCTCAGTCGATGGGAAGCCACACAGGAATTGGAGGTGGAATGCAAATTCCAGAGATCTAGTGGCAAGCTCTCCTTCTTTTTCCTGCCCCGCTGCAGGAGCGTCCCGGAGAGCTTGCTCGCAGGCTAGTGGTTTTAGGCTTGGTAAATGGGTACAGCAATAATTTATTTTATGTGGCAGTTTCAATAATTTTCCGCAAGATCTATTTATTTTCTATGTGTTTTCCTAAGAAAATCAGAGCTTAAACCCAGCCTTGTATCATCAGACTTAAAGAATTATCAGTAGTAGGTTTTGAATGTGTTTTCAATCCTCTGGTTTTCTAAATTAATAGATATTTAAGCTCAGCATTCTGTTGCTGGTTGAATATTACTGTAAATTACCTATTAAACAGGAAAACAGATTCAGTTGATGTTATGGATGCTGTTGGAAGCAATATTGTTGTAAATACAAGATGTGGTGAAGTTATGAGAGTCCTACCCAGAATGAATGAGGTTTGTCAGTGTGCATTATTTTATACTCTGTACTTTAGTGTGTAAAGCACCATCACACCTTCAATGAAGAAAAATTTTCATAACAGTTATTTTTATGAAAATGTTTCTATTGGGTTCTTTTGTGTTATCAAATATTTGCAAATTTAAGTTAAGAGTGCTCTGAAAAATAGTGATTGGCTGGTATAGCACACATGATCATGTTCCATGTTTTCATGGAGAAAACATGCAAGTATTTTCAACAACAAAGACCAGAAAAAGTCCAGATATACTGGTCATTCCTGAATGGATCTTTTAGCCATGAAAAATGAATATTACAGTTGAGCATTTCATAGAAATTTTTTTGGGATTTTAGCCATTTTGCTGTAGATTCAACTGAGAATAATTTACATTAAAATAATAACTAAAAAATATTCATATTTTTTCTCTTGTTGTACAATCTCCATTAGGCACGTACATTTGTCAAGTTGTTGAATGAACCATCATTTTGCTGGTGCATTCATTTTTTCTCTATGAAACGCCCATCCCCTAAACTAACGAAAACCAGTGTTGGTGCATTAACTTCCTTGTTTTGCTTTTTTGTTGTTGTTGTTGTTTTTAACTTTGGCTACTTTTAAGAATGAGAGTGTTAATCCAGAAGAAAAATATATTACCTCTAATAATTACAAATTAGTAATTAGTAAAAATAAGAACAAATTACTTTATAACTGACAGAATCATTATAATATTTCTTCAAATTCGTCAACATCCATTCACATCATAATGTTTTTATGAATGAATGAATGAATTTTACACTGCTTCACCATTATTTTTTGTAAGTTTGTTTTAATATGCTTTTCATCATTTTAGAGCTATTGCAAGGTTTAAAACTGTGTTCTTTGACATTCAGTAATTTATTATGAAGGCCTGGCGCAGATGAGTCGTTTACTGCTTTCATGATTGCATGTACACTGTACTTTTATATGTTGTACTTAATTTTTTATTTCGGTTAATGTGTTAGTGTGCTAATGAATTTAAAACAAAGAAAAAACCAAAATTAACTGAATTTAAAAAAATAACTGCAACATATACTTCCTGTACTTGTTTGTAGCTGAAACCAAAAAAATCTTTTTGCCATTTTAGGATATTAATGAGGAATGGATTTCTGACAAAACTAGGTAAGAGACAGGATGGGTATTATTTAGACCCAAACCAAATTTCCTTTGATAGCCAAAAAAAGGACTACTGGTTCTAAGAGAGAATGAGACAGGCTTTTTTTCCTCCATAAAAATCTATGGTTCTTGCTCATTTGCTTTAGCTTTGGCACATATGATAGTTATGTGACGTTCCAACCTGGCCTTAGTATCAGCCAGAGAAAGCTGCATATCAGTGCATTTACTTGTTTTGACCTGCTGGTTTACAATGACGTGTAGCTCGAAATAACATTAGAATATTTATAATTATTATTAGAATAATTATTATTCTAAAGCCATACTTGTACTTAAAGTCCAATCTAAAGGTTGCTGGCTGTAACCTCTTAGTTTTAACTCATCAGAAATCTGCAAAGGTGGCTTAATGTGAAACATGCTTAATTGCACTATGAATCTCAGCAACTTGATCTCTGTTTAGTCTTCTGGCCCTTACTCTCACCTGGGCTTCCCCTGCAGAAATCGATAGAGCAGGCCAGCATTCTTTCGAGTTAAACGTAACCTAAATTATGCTTAGGCACATTTAAAAAAAAAACAATTTTTTGTGATATTAGATAATGATAGTTTTACACTAGAGATTCAGAAAAGTATTGTATTTTTTACTTTACTTAAAATTGTTTTTTTGTATCAGATATTCCTATGATGGCCTGAAGCGTCAGCGCCTGACCAAACCAATGATGAAAGATGAATCAGGCAACCTCACACCCTGTACATGGGAGGAAGCACTGGTTGAAGTGGCTCAGAAAATGACCCATCTCAGTGGTAATGAAATAGCAGCAGTCGCTGGTGGGTTTGCAGATGCAGAGGCTCTTGTAGCTCTGAAAGATCTGCTGAATAGTTATGACAGTGAAGGATTGTACACAGAAGAGGGATTTCCATCTGATGGCTCGGGGTAGGTAACAAAGCCTGAGAAAACAGCCCACATTTCGCGATGCTCAGCTACCACTAGTTTCACTGCAAAATGACATCTGAGAAACAATTAGAGTGTACAGCAATAATTGCATGCTGTTGACGTGTGTCTACCCTGGCTGATCTGGGTAGTACTTCTCATGGATTGTGTTTCTGTACTTCATAATGCAGGAACTAGAATCCATACTAATCCAAATTAGAGGGAAATGTAAACTATTGACTAAACCCCTTCCCTCTTCTTTCCACCCATCAACAATATATATCATTTGCCCCTTTAAAACCACTTCTTTGCAAACTTAGTTTCTGAAAGCAACCAAACAAATTAATGGTTGTCACACCTGTTTTTATTCCTTTGTGTGTGTAATGGGCCATACATTGTATTTCTTTTTCAGAACTGATTTTAGATCCAGTTATATCATGAATACCACTATCGCAGGAATTGAGGTAGCGTCTCTTTTTCTTGCTGAATGTGGTACTAGAGTTGTATTATCTTTCATGACTGATTATACTTTGATTGTTCCACTATAAACAAAGAATGTACATGTAATGTTTTTATCATAAAAGGAATTTGCAGTTTCTTTGTCATAATTCTGTTTTACATTGAAGTCATGTCTCATTGTTTTGCTCATCTTTTTTTCCAGGATGCAGATGTACTGTTAATAGTTGGTGCTAATCCCAGATATGAAGCTCCTCTGGTGAATGCCCGTATCCGTAAAGGGTAAGTAAACAATTACATTTGTACTAAACAAATGAAAGGTCATCGCAGTTCAGTTATGTATGCAACTTAAGCAGTTGCGAAAAAAAAGGCTGAAAAAAAAAAATCAGGTTTGAACATGAACCCATGACTTGTGCAGTATTGTTGCAGTGCCCCTACTACTGAGCTCTCCCCCATTTTTCCTCAGGGATAGTAGAGGGAGCGAAACGCGAGCGCGCGCGAAAATCACCCCACGCGAGAAAAGGCGACATGCGGCGGGGAGATCGCCTTTCTCGCGTGGGGTGATTTTCAGACATGAAAGTTGCGAAACGTACAATATAACTGCTAGGATATTCCACATATTTAAGCATATTATGTGGTTATATCAGTAGGGTGTTGTGTGGCCGGTAATTTCTTGCAGTGCCAAAACAAACTGGTTAAGAACTGCCGCTTTGATCTAAGAAGAAAACACGAACCACCTTCCCGATCATTTCTCTGTCTTCTTCTCTTTCCTTGTAGATGGATGCATAATGACCTTCAAGTAGGACTTGTGGGCACTAAGGTCGATCTTACCTACACTTATGAGGTAAACCTAAGTTGTCTCTTTATTTTTAACCGTAAACAACGGGAAACAAAATTAACTGTTTCCCTCGGGAACAATCTTTAAGTGATATGTTGTTGCTATTTTGTCCGCTTGTTTTCTTTCCAGCATCTTGGAGATTCGGCCAGTGTCCTGAAAGAGATCGTATCTGGAAACCATGCATTCTCAAAGGTATCTGTCATAACACTGCGTTTGCATTACCGAATAAAAATAGCTTTTACTAGCCTTGGCAGTGCATTTGCTCCAAATTAATTCCATCATTTGAATGCTCTTAGTTAGTATTCAGCAAATCTGTAGCCTGCAGTCCATTCGTTTTTTTTTTCGGTGGCCGACGTGGAGAATACTATACTTTGCTCATGGTTGTGGCGCTTTCTACAGGTGTTGGCAAATGCTGAACGTCCCATGATACTTGTGGGAAACACTGTTCTTCAAGGACATGACGGTGCTGCTGTTCATCAAATAGCCGCTGACATGTCTCTCAAGCTGAAGAAATCGAAGAAAGTTGAAAAGGACTGGAAGGTTCTTAATGTGTTACACAGGGTAGGTCACCTCTACGCTTGTTTATTTTTATCATTGATTTCCTCTATCAAAGAATGTGACTCCTGATAATTATTATTTCTACATTTAAATACACTCAATTGGCCTATTTACGTCTATCATCTCGTATAAATCATTGAACATCCCAACTCCCCAAGCTAAATCTAGGCAGCACCAGTTCCTAACATTATTTTGCAAAGCACATTGTAAAACATACGGCTTTACAGTTCAAGTGGCTACCTCCTTCTCAAGCGCTTTGTTTTTCGGCGAGCACGAAACGGGGGTTACTAGTGATGAAGCGCAATGAATCATGTGAAGAAGAAAGGAGAGAGGCCGTTTTCTCCCTCCTGTTTTCATTTGCGTGCGCAAATTTTCATCGACAGGGAGACGTCTGGGTGCAAGTCAGGTTCAAGTTGCATTTGGGTGTCGAAGTGATGAGTGTACCTAGATGTATTGCAATGTTTGATGGCTTTTGTTGGTTATGTTGTTGTTAGGTTGCAAGTCAAGTGGCAGCTCTGGATCTCGGATACAAGCCGGGAGTCGACAAAATGGCAGAGAAACCCAAGTTGCTGTTCCTGCTTGGAGCTGTAAGTTTTCTGATCATGGGTGTACATAAAGGCCTATTAAGTATAGATTTCCCTCCTGAGCAAAACACACAGGGATCCATTACCTGCATTGGAATTCATCTTTGATGGGCTACCGTTTAAAATCCTATCTGGGCATCGATTTCTGAACGCAAACAGCGCTGATAAAGGAGATTGTTGGCTTTTTAGCTGTGAGTACTTTGAGCATTTCTTCCCTCGCTCAAAAAGCTCGAAATGTCTCACGATATTTTACCCTGCAGTAGTTTTTGCTTTCGCTAATGTGTCAACGAGGCCTAGGATGGCTGGGAAAATTCGTTATAAATAGTTCTTAGTCTTCAATTTCGTATTTCACAATCTGCATTGTGATTGGCTGCATAGGAACTGAGCTAGTTACTTGATTACACAGATTTATCGTACCTTTAGTTTTTAAACTGACAATGCCTCATTCCTTTCATCTTTTTGGCAATCATGCAGCGCTTGGCTTAAAGGGTAGATCAAAGTAATCTTCCCTCGTTGATGAAGAGTTATGTATTGTTATCGACTTGATGCGAAAGCGTTGTCAATTAATAAATGGAGATGTATCAAATAACTTGTCTTTGTTTTCAACAGGATGCTGGTCTGGTGAAACGTGAAGATCTTCCTAAGGACTGCTTTATTGTTTATCAAGGTATGTACTGTATCTTCTGGACTGTATGATAACCAACCTTCTTACGTGTGCGTGCGTCTTTTAACCTGATTTATCCTCTGTAGGTCACCATGGCGACCATGGAGCACACATGGCTGACGTCATACTTCCTGGTGCAGCGTACACAGAAAAGACAGCAACTTACGTTAACACAGAGGGGCGGGCCCAGCAGACTAGAAGGGCTGTGACGCCACCCGTGTACGCGAGAGATGATTGGAAGATCATCAGAGCAATATCAGAGGTGAGAAAATACCATAAATTCCATAATGCTGTTTGTCATCTGATCGCCCATTGTTTTCAGATCTTTTTTTCCCAAGAAAAATGAAGAGAATGCTTACGCAAAAGGAAACAAAACATTGTGGTATGTTAAACGTGGTGATCGCCCAAATCTTTTTCTTTATAAAAGGAACATGTAAACGTGGTAAAACAAATATATGATCATGTTAGAATGAAAGAAGGAGGAACTTTCCTAATTAACGTAAGGTAAATTTGAAGGATTTGTTTGTTAATTTCTCGTTGCATTGATTTTGTTCACCAACAGATTGCTGGTTATTCCCTTCCTTACGATAACCTGGAAGAAATCAGGCGAAGACTTTCCGAAGTTTCTCCAAACTTGACTCGATATGGTGACGTGGAGGAGGCCAACTTCTTCAACTTGGCCCTGGGATTGATGCAGGTAAAAGCGATTTAGATGAATCAAAACTTACAAAAGTTCATCATGATCCTTTATACATTATCTAGCTGCTTGAAATAATAACTTCAGCAGATTCCGAGGCAGAGAAAAATTTATTTTCTTTGTTGGTTAATTATCAACAAACCCCAGCCCAACCTCTATTCAGATACACTTGCCTTGGTCCCGAGGGTGTTCCCTGAATAATGGTTTCACAGTAGTTACCTTTAAAAGTCTAATAATAATAATGCATGATAGACTGCTTCAGAGGTGAATGGTTTTTAAAATTCAAGACATTTCATCTATGGTCACTGTCCAACCTTTTGAGTACGTAAATCGGGATATTTTTTAATAACCGACGAATCACGTAAGCGCGGGGGGTGTGAGCCGCAAGGGGTCTGGAAGCATGCTACCCTGGAAAATTTCTTGTGTTCTGAGAGGGTGATTCTTTCTAAAATGTTCGCCAAATTAATCGCTATTTTTATGCCATTTTTATTTGCGTGTTTTCCCACTTCCTGTATTCTTACAATTGCCTTCATTTCCGTTCATCTCTAGAGCTCTAAAGCCCAGCTACCGAAGAACCCGCTGCAGCCCAGTATTCTGGAGCTAAAAGATTTCTACATGACGGACGCCATCAGTCGTGCTTCTCAGACCATGGCCAAATGCGTGAACGCAGTTAAAACTATGAAATAAGAGTATCATCTATTTTGAACAGAGATGATCGATTCAGTTTCTTTGAATTAAATTCTTGAGGACTTTGGGATAAATTTCTTTAAATTGGAAACCTAGTGAAGATTTTGATACAGACGATGACGACGGCAGGGAAAACGTCGGTAAAAAAAATGAATTTGCGTTTGACAAACTTAATCGCGTCTATTTGGCGTTTCTTTGAATTAGAATGGCATTGTTGAGGATTCAGGTTTGGAGGAAGAAAATCGTCGTCGTATGTTCACGTCCTCCATAAAACGTCAAATTAAATTCAAGTCGCAGTGGACGTCAAAGGTACTAAAAACTGCAAGCAAATTCGTATAGTGCAGATAAAAAGAGAAGAAAACATCGTCGAAAGATTTCTGACAGTTACTTAAAAATAACAAGACCAAGCTTTCATTGACAAAATTTCTCAATTGAAAGACCGACAACGGAGACATTTGAGGACCTACCTTCCTAGAGTAGAAATAGTTCATGAGATGGAAGGAAGTATTTGGTAGTTATGAAGTGGACGGACGCAATCTTAAATACTGTATCTGTCAGATTATTTTTGTATAGTTTCATTCGTTTATCGAGTGATGGTTTCAGTATGTAATAAAATTGTTTTTAAGTGAATGAATGTAAAGCAGTCTCTGCTCATTTTTACCGTTTTTTTGCCTTCATTCGTTGGACATGCGGCTTTCGTGCGAAGAGTTAGCGCTGGGAGGCGGGATTAGTCGACTCGCTTGCGTTAACAGGGGCAGTTAGTCGGGACGATAGAATGTTCGTGGCGAAAGTTTAATATAAGATCTCGATCTTATAGTAAACGTTCGCCACGAACATTCTATCGTCCCGACTAACTTCCTCTTGGTCTCCGAGGATGGTGTGACCACGGTCTAGTTTATTTGTCGAACTCTGCACTGGATTGGCTGGCCTGGCCTGAATTTCAGACGATTACTTCCAGCCCTCGAAGTAATCGTCTGAAATTCAGGCTATGGCTGTCCGTGTAGCGGCTGGTCTCGGTCACCCATTCTCGTCCCCAGTACCCGTAGGTTTTTTGATCACGTGGTCATAAAATCTAATGGCTCTGGGGACTGCACTGACCTTGCTGTAATGGTCCACGTTCGAATTTTAACGTGACTCCGAGGCTTTATTTATGGTCAAATTGCAAATTTTTTAGGACTCCATTGTCTCGCAATTCCCAGAAGAGAATTGAACATTCATCTGCGCCCAGTAGTACAGTTGTTCAATAGGGGATAACACTATCGACTGGATAAATCTCTATCCCATGGATAGCGCAATTTATTCGTCAATTCTTATCCGCTGGATAGTGATTTATCCGGTGAGTAGCGCCACCCAACGATGGAGCCAATCAAGCCGGCGCCTGTCTGATAAAATTTCACGCTGGCAAAAAAAAGAAAAGAAAAGTTTCTCGCCGCCGCTACTAAAGCTTCGAAAGACCAGCCTCGCGCTCATGATGACTTGAATGACAGGAATGTAGTTGTGACTCTACCTCTATGTGGCAAACACTACCAAAGCAAAGTGAAGTTATTGTTATTAGGAATAAACTGTTTCTTTTACTTTTTTCTAGTAAAGCTTCTCCTGGATACTTTGAAGTATGAAGTTTTGTATTATCATTAGGAGAACTTTCGTTGCGCGCGCATAGTTAATTCCAATGAGAATAGGACATGCGTATATTCCATTGCGTCACAATACGACACAAATTTGGCATAGCGCCTTGGTGATTCATGAGTTTCAAGATTGATGTTACAACCATCATTCTCAATGTAGTTCTTAACGCAACATTTTGCCTGGCTACTTGGCGGGTTGCCAAAATGTGAACATCAAACTGATAATGATATTTTTTGTCTAAGACGAGGCAAATTTAGAACTTGACCTTGAAACTTGAAGGCGAAATATGGCTCCCGGCCAAAGAGACATCAATGACACTCGCTGTCATGGGTGTGGCCTGATAAGACCATGTCCTTGCGATGCGGAAAAGAACATTCATGGAACAGAGCCGCAGGAAAGGGGCCCTGGAGAGCCGATTATAATTCTGAACAACCGAAGAAAATCATCAGTGAGAAGACATTCATATCCAGCACCGGGTAAGATAAAATCATGCGTATATCTTTGACTTTCTCCGTTTTCCAAATCGGGACAGAGCTTATACCGCAGCAACTACAGAATACAGGGCCGTATTTTAAGGTCCTAAACAGAAGTGGCTCGGTGGCTCGCTAGTCAAGACAAGTGTTTAAAGAACGCCAAAGATGTAAAACATGTAAGTACAAACAGACCTTAAAAAGACGCAAATTTTAAGAGCAAGTGAAGGCATATATTTTAGTAACTCGGCGGCTCGGTGGCTCCTCAGTTGAGGTTACATAGTTGAGTGGCTCGACGGCTCGATGGCTCGTCAGTCAGGTCTACATACCGAGCCGCCGAACTGCCCCAACGAATATACCTGGAAAATTTGCCCTGTATTCTGTAGTTATGTACCCGCTTTTGGACCATCTACGAGAAATTTCTACTATAACGTTAAGTTTCATAACGAATGAAGACGCCTAATTAACATCATTGGCAAAGTGCGTGGAACAGCCCCTCATAACAGGTAACACCTTAAAATTGCAGTTTTGTTTGAAATGTATCCCCAGGTCTCCACGACAAAGGAGAGGAAGGCGAAGCACGGGGTCGCCCGTCAGCCGACCAACAGTCCGCCATCGAGACGCTAACAAGGCATGCTGATCTTCAAGCAAGGCTAACATCGGCTTCTAAGGGCGGGAGGGCATTATCTTACCTCAAAGACATCTTCGCGGCTAATCCAGACAACAAGATGGCGCTTAAGCTCTTTGGAAACAAAGCTGCTGTACTCTTAGAACAACGTCGACAGGAGCGGAAAGGCAAAGGTGTAATTCATCCTTTCAGTACCTTCCGGTGGTATTGGGACATATTGCTTATAGCCTTCATCTCTATGCATGTGATTTTACTTCCGGTCAGCATCTCGTTTCTAAGCGATGACTTATCCCTGCACTGGCTCATCTTGAACGGAATTTCGGACTGCATTTTTATCATAGACATCTGCTTGAATTTCAAAACTGGAATCGTCGATCCTAACAACCAAGACGAAATTATATTAGACAAGAAAATCATAGCTCAGAAATATCTACGGGGCTGGTTTGTCATCGATTTGTTGTCCTCACTTCCATTCGACTATGCTTATTTTATTGCCTCTTCATCTTCTGCTCAGCAAACTCTCATCAAGGCATCGCGGGCTCTTCGCATCCTCAAACTTGCTAAGTTGCTGAGTCTGTTGCGACTGTTACGGGTCTCAAGACTCGTTCGGTACATTAAACGATTTGAAGAGGTGAGTATCGCATTAGCTAAATCATCTACAGAATAGAATAAAAGTAATATAAAAAAAACCGACAGAGCACTGTAGGTGCATGTTATTAATTTGCACTTACTGTTGTCTAACAGAAAGGTTATACTATTCACAGTCTCCAATTTTTTCGTAAGATCGTCAGAATCGAGCGCTTATTGATAAGAGCGGCCATCTTGCAGTTCCATATGCCCGTTGAGCAATTTCTTTGATCTCCGCGATCTTAAGGAAAGATAGGCAACTGTGAACAGTCTACAGAGAAGGAATCGCAAGGCGTTGGCCGGGACAAGTGATTTTCTCTGAAGTTTAAATGCTTGTTTATATTGGAAAGTGAGCTTAGTTCCATTATTCACTCTTGTGTTTAATCATTGAATCTGCTTGACAGTCATTTAGAAGGCGAAAAACTCATATCCTTAGACAAAAAATTAAATCAATCAAGACGGTAAGAGCATGAATTCAATGACTCACTGACAAAATAATTTTATCCCACCATTATTGTAGCCCCTAAGCCATAAGTTTTCGTTCGGCGATGGCCACGATGGAGTTGATTATGCAGAAGTCGTTTACTATGATAATATAGTACTAAAAACCCTTGAATGCAGAGATCCATTCTAGACGTAAATAAAACCGACTTGTTCCATCTTGCTGGATCTTAGACTAATGTAGCGATGCTAGGGCTAGACGTCACTTGAGATGGGAATTAAAACAAAACTGAATGCAGGCTGGCAATACGGCAAAGGGCTGATATATTTGGGGCCAATATTACGGCTAACTAAATTAGCCTCCCTCAGGGCCAGGGCTACACTGAAAGAAAATACCATAACCGCTCCTAAGATTTTAGTTTAAATTTAAAAAAAAAGGTTAATGATAAACTAAAAGTGCGAACAATAGATAGCATGGTAGATAATATTTTCCTTCAGTGTGGCTCTGGCTCTGAGGAATGCTTATTTTGTTAGCCGAAATATTGGCCTCAAATGAACTAGCCCTTTGCCGTATTGCCAGCCTTGCATTGAGTTTTGTCTTAATATAGCACTTCTTGCTTTATGTTTTTTCCTTTTCAGTTGCTTAACATTGCCGCTGGCCAGCTTCGTATTTTGAAGCTGATTGGATGCATGCTGTTGTTATCTCACTGGAATGGCTGCGTTCAGTTTCTCGTACCATACCTACTAGAATTCCCAGAAAACAGTTGGGTCGTCATCAACCTGTTGCAGGTACCGATCTCATTGTTTGCTTTTCTTTAACGATGGGTTTTAAGAAACTAAGAGAATTGTTTTCAAACGTTTTCTGAAAAAAACATTTTTAGGGGTTGTAACTGAACCGAAGTCTAATTCCTGAGACGTTCGAACATTTAATCGATTGTGAAAGATTTGAACCCGGGAGTCACGTCAAAAGTAGGTTGAGTTTGATCGTCCGGGTGAACGTAGTCCTGAATAGGACTCACAGTTGTTGTTGACAGTGACTGATGTTTCGACAACCTGTGCCATAGTCATCTTCAGAGTCAAAGTGAGTTGTATCACCTCTGCTGATGGTATTATACTCTGGTTATTGATCTGATTGGTCAATTTCGTCGCGATGTTATTGGTCGTCTGTCAGTTAAGCCGTTATGTTATTGGCTATGAAGACTCGTAATCAGTAATTGGTGCGTTTCGATCCGTCTATTGTCACAGTTAAACAGTCGTCTATTGTTATAGCCGTATTATTTATAGCCGATTAATCGCTTGTTTGAAACGACATCAAGCTGGTGTACGCGGGACCGCCTCAAAGCAAACAATTAAGGATATTGTTATGACGAACTGTTGAATTCTCTTTCGAAAACGCTGAATAGAAGTTTACGGACCTCTCTTCAGTAATAATAGAGTAAAAATCTAATCACAATTAATTAGACTAAAAAAACAAACTCAAATTTGGGATTTAATTTCAAGCGTTTAATTGGTCCACAAAAAGCACCGCTGTAACTTTGGTTGAAATGGGCAACGTCAATTTATAAAGGAAGGCCATGTTGCTCGTTCGTGAAATAGGTTCATGCTCCAGGCTCATTTTTTAAACATCACATGCTTCAGTACACTCCTTATAACTAATTTTCCAATTTCGTATATCAGTCCCATTTGCCTTTAAAATTCCTAGCTGGACGGTTTGCTTCCCAAATATTTAACCAGTTAAATATCGTGGAGCAGTAATTTGAGGGTGGAAATATCTGTACCGCAGGATGAAGGGGTATACCCATGAAATCGTTGGTACACACAATTCGTTAACATGATTTGACTCCCAGAGCGATTGTCCCCTGGAACATATATTTTCTGGGATCAACATTGCTGATATATCGGTCTTTTAGTTTGATGTTTATTTGTTGCCATCCATAACTAATTTAGGGACTTAAAGATGACACGACAGCGACGACAACAAGAATGTCAAAAAAGCAATAGGTTGGATTGGCAAAACAACAACTCTGCACGTGCATCACTCTTTTGTAGATCTCTTTGCCGTCACTGCACGACTACGACGGGAAAAAGTCTAATATCACGTGTTGTGGAGGACGTATCCCTGGAGGACGTACACAAGCTACGGCTAAATTTTCTTTTTCTTTCTCTTTCTGAACTTGAATATGATTCTTAGGAATTCCGCTCAAAGAGAGTTCGCTTGCATTTGACAAAGTAAATGAGTTATAGAGATTAAAAGAACGCAAATCACTTTTTAAGCGACGTTTCCGTGGCCGTCACCGTCATGGTATCTTAAACGCCCTAATATTTCTATAGGAAGTGACATACTGAAGATGAAGAAATGATCGTCAAAGTGAACGCAATTTATGCAACTGCGTAAAGAAGCCTGAAGAAAAAAAAAATGCGGGACTTCAACGGGGTTTGAACCCGTGACCTCGCGATTACCGGTGCGATGCTCTACCAACTGAGCTATGAAGCCACTGACGTTGGGAGCAGGTCAATTGCGGGAAGTGACATACTGTTTTCTCATTTTCTTTTAGGACAGGCCTCCTGCTGAACAGTACAGTTGGGCTTTGTTCAATGCCATGTCCCATATGCTGTGTATTGGTTACGGGCGATATCCCCCTCAGGCTCTTACTGAACTCTGGCTTACGCTGTGCAGTATGACCATAGGCGCGACCTTTTATGCTGTGTTCATTGGTATTATGTCCAGTTTGATCATGTCTATTGATTCATCGGGGAGGCTTTACAATGAAAAGGTAACGCGACTGCTGTTGAAACCCAAGTAATTGTTCTCAGCATATTAGTATGAACAGAAGCTTGGACACCACAGCAGTCACCGAAATAATCGTAGGCTTATGCCTCAATTACAGCAGAACTTAAGCAAGTTTGAAATCTGTTTTGTGAAACAAAGTCTTTAATTGTGAAGATGAAATAATTTTGTCGGTGTGAATGGGGATTATGCCTTCCTCTAAAATCCTGAAATCATTTGTAACTCGCAGAATCTAATCACCATACTGATGTGAAGGAGCTGGAGTGAAATCCTGGCGATAGAAAAAAATTTCCTCTTCTCTTCTGTTGTTCTCCCTTGCTGACTCCTTAGTGGAAAGGAGTCTTCTTATCCATGACATCGTCTTTAAATTATTTCCATTTCAGTTAAGCCAAGTGAAGGAATATATGCGTTACCGGAAGCTCCCTTTGCGCATGCGCTTGAAAGTAGAAGAATATTATGAGCATCGCTTCCACCATAAACTATTTGACGAGGACATTATACTCAACGAGCTCTCCAAAGCACTGAGAGAGGTACATCCCTCACAACCATTAAGACTTGCTATGACTACGTCCTGTGTGCATCATTATACTATACGATCAGCTTTTAGTATCTGCGGGTGAAATCGTATATGGTAAACTTCTGTTTATAAGCCATAAGCCTGGCGGGGGCTTACACAACTTCGTAAGGAATTTTACGAGGGATTGTAATGGGGGGCGGAGGGGGCCTAAATCCAGGGGCATTTCGAAAAATGCTACATAGCAGCGCTGATCAAAATACTTTTTGAATTAAATCGCTTAGTTGAGCTTCAAAACGTCGTCCGAATTAGAATTCTTTTCAATGCAGGCTAGAGGAGGGCTTATTATATATCCGGGGTAGGCTCATAACCAGATGTATTTTTACAAGTAGATGAGTCTATAACTGGGGGAGGGGGAATAAGCGGAAGTGTACAGTATCACATTATTGTTTTGTTAATTCGAAATAAAGTTAACATGTAATTGATTCAATCCAATCTCGTTCTCAGGGTTGCTATCCCGAACGTCCCCGCGGAGTTCTCTTGCGCGCATTCACGAACTCTGCAGGAACCTTGGAAAGGAGGTTGGATTTAATCATGTCGCTTGTTTGCTAGAATCTGGTTCGCTGGTACACGATGAAAATGCAGAATCAGTGGACTTGAGATAAAATGATGTATTGATTGTGTGGTCTGTTTGAAAAAAACACTTGACGTCATTGAAGGAAATTTATTCCACCCAAACGTTACGTTATTGAATCCATCAAAAACGGCCTAAGTGGTCCCTGATATACTACTGGATGTGATTTACTGCGTTTTCGTAAAGGCCATAAAGTCGTCTGAATAATCATGTGCTTGTCATGTGACATGGCTATCGTGATATTATAATATTTTTTTGTTTCTAATTTTTAGGACATCTTAGCGCACAATGTAAGTCCGTTACTTCACACAGTGCCGTTTTTTAGCAACGCCAGCCGCGAGTTTATCGCAGACATAGTCAGCAAGCTCAAATTTGAAGTTTATCTGACTGGTGAATACATATGTAGAACCGGTCGGAAGGGAGACAAGATGTATTTCATTCAAAGAGGGATTGTTGATGTGCTGACAAGAGATGGAGTTTTAGCAACCAGTTTAGGAGATGGATCTCATTTTGGTGGTAAGACAGATAACAGACTTACTTATTGCATAGTTAATATAGTGGAATTATGGTTTTAAAGCCCCCTAGACCCTAAGCTCACTTGGATGTCTCGATGCAACGGCGGTATTCGATCTGTTAAGGAATGTTTTCCACCTACACAGTTTAACGAATTTGCAGCTGTTAAACAAGCAAGTCTACTTGCTTTTAAACTCCGGCAAAACATTTCTATCATGCAATCGTACTGAATAAGAGTCTAATTTCCCCCATTGGGGGTGGGGGGGGGAAACTCGGCATATGAAAGGGGTGGGGATGCTCGTCGCCTCGCTTAGGGGTGTAAATTCGGATTTTGGTCTCACTTAGGGTGTTCTGGGCAGAACGCCATCATATTTAGCCGTGAAGGTCTCGTTCAGGGTTGCACGCGAAAAAATATGAAGATATATATTTGATATGTATATTTTTCTTGGTCTCTTTTAGGGGTCAAAAAAAGCTTGGGCCACGCCCAAATCGGTCTCCTTTAGGGGTTTGATTCAAAATTTCCGACGAGCATCCCCATCCCTTTAATATGCGGAGTCCCCCTCGGGCTAATTTCTGGAAACAATAACGTAAATGAATGGATATATTCATTTGAATGAGAATACAGAGGATAAATATAGATACGATGTCACATTCTCCTTGCACATGCGTACAAAAAATACACCGCAGATCCTTGCGGGAACAATGGCCGCCATCTTTGGTTACCAATCCCCCTTGTAATGCAACTGATAACCGACGGGTAACCATGTATTTTACAGCTTCCAATCCAAGATATCGTCCGTAATCGGAGGAAATTCAAAAGTCCCCACCACCGGGACTTGGCGGTAATCAAAATTCCCCATCGTGGGCGGACTTTCTTTGTCAAATCCCCGGCCTTTGCCCGGCCTCCCCCCTCCAGATTAACAGTGTTAGGTGCATAATGTAAGGGTCAAGTATTCTTTACGCTGCTCTTGCACTCTATTAGGCTGGTGTATGATATACCAAGTAGCAAGTCTCGAGTTACGTCACAAAGAACACAACAATGATCCCTAGCCCTTACACCATAACACAATAACCTTCACACTATAGAACCAGACAATAGCGGATATATTGACTTGCTATATCGAGCATCTCCCCTCTATTATATCTGATATGATCGTTTGACTTTCTGCGATATCAGATTTAGATTTCGTTTACATTAATGATAAAGTTGCAAAGTTAGTCAAAACCAATTATTTTATTTTTTCGCCATTTTTTAAGAAATCTGTCTGTTGACGAAGGAAGCACGCAGGGTAGCCTCTGTCCGAGCAGCGACCACTTGTAACCTGTACTCGCTAGCGTCGCCACATTTTCATGAAGTACTTAAGGAGTATCCTGACATGAAGATGATGCTGGAAGAAGTCGCAAAAGAGAGGCTTACCCGCATCGGGCTTAAGCCAAACCTATCAGAACCTCTAACAAAGGAGGGGATTATGGACGGAAGGTGAGTGCGTGGGAAGCATGGGCAGCCACGACGACAACAGCAACCTCGTTCCCAGGGTTCTCTCATACCCGTCTCTACGGAGCGAGACTGGTAGGAGAGAGAACCTGGAAACGAGGTTGCGACAACAGGAGGCTGCGTTGCTGAGTAGTCTGCGCGTGCGCGTCGGAATCGCAATTCGGAGAACAGTTTCGGCTACTTTGTGGATTTGTTCTCGGTCGTTCCAAGTTTAAATACTCGGCCACGCATTAAAATAGCCAGCTGGTTGCCTCCTACCCGCTAACCTGAGTATCAGGCCCTCCTTAGTTAGGGGGAGGAAGGGGGAGTAGCTGGATAAGCTAATTGCACTTTCTATTATAAACAAACCTTTCAACGATTTAAACTTTTCACAAATGGGTTTAACGAGGCGAAGACTAGCACATTTCACTTTTTGACACATGTTTCCATAACTACGACCTGAGATTTATCAATGCGACGTTTAATGGCGGACGAGAGCACATTGTCCTTTCTTTTTTTAACTAGAATGTGGTTCCTTACAATTTAGTTTCAGAAACATTCCTTTGCAGTTGACAAACTGATTTTAAAACATTTGAAAGAACTGAACATAAGCCGTCAGGGCGGCCATATTGGTGTCCCAAGAAGTCCTCTGGTAGTTGAACCTTTTCACTGTGAATAAACTGCCATTTGTTACAATATATTTGCATAACTACTGGCCACACGAGTGAAGACGTTCTATATATGAACGGGAAATGGAATAAAGCGCGTAAGTCTTCATCAGCAGTATTCTGTCTGATTTCTTCTGTTCTTCTGCAGGACGGCATTCGAATTAGGTGACGACAATACCGACACATCCGCCAAGCAGAAAGATGTCCAAGCAAGCAAGCCTCAGACGAGCGACACAAAGCAGAAGCCACGAGCTCTCTCCCCGCTTGCACAGGAACCTTCAACTTCTACCAAGCATTCAACAGTACTACAGACACCCGAACCCTCCTTTTCATCGCACAAGAGACCTCGGGTGGGCAGTCCAATTCCAAAGGGAAAAAGCAAGAACACTCCTTTCTTGACCAAAGCTTTTTTCAACACCGTTGCACCAGGGTTAGCATCCTTTGCAGATGCGCAGAAGGATGAGCTCGACGTTGTGGTTGAAGAAGATGAGATTGAAGAAGACCCGGATATTATCGCAATCATGGCTGACTTTTAAGATCCCGGATAAACTTTCGCAATGCGATGGGCTGTAAAGAGCTAGTTCGAATCTCCTTTCTTCTCGTTTATTTTATACGTGTATTATCCCGTATCTGTTTTGCCTAACAGGGGCAACTAGTTGCATTTTTTAATGACGTTATTTACCCACTATATGAAAATCCAACTTGAACATAAAAGTTAATAAACCCTTGATTCATCACAAATTACGTAATTATTACTGACTTTAACCTGTGATTTTAAATTTTGTTTTAACTTGACCCGTGCGTTTATGAATAATTCATTGAAGAAAATAAAGCAATCAAACAAGTGATGTTATTGTTAGCATATTTACATCATATTGTTTAATAAAACGCAAACTGATTATAACGTGTTGTATGTAAACATGTTTGGTTGCAACTGTATTCGATGGATGGGATGAACTGTTTGAAAACTATTCTGCAAAGGCCAAAAGACAAGAATCTGTTTCGAGGTGTTGGAAAAGATTCAGCTGCATAATGAATCCTTGCTTACTAGTATTTGGTGCAAGCGCATCGCAGCCTACCCTTATCAAGGCCGTAGCTAGGTTTCTTATAACGGGGGTGGGGGGCATTATCGCGAGTGCCGAAGGGCCAAGCCTTTTAGGGGGCTCTTGGCGGTATTTTCCCCCTGAAACTTTTCAAATTTGGAGGCTCCGAAACGCTATTTTCATCACTCCGAAAAATCGACCACGAATAAGCGTGAAAAGCCAAGTGTTTTCAGTGCTTATATTGAGTACACTAAACATTTGCAACAGTTCGAAACAGTACATCTACAAGCCAATTTCATTGGGAGGTTTTGCTTCCTTTTGCTTACTATTTGCACACACCGGCCGTGGACCAAACAATTTCTCGACCATGAAAATGGCAAACAATTGCAAGTCACTACAATCAAAACAACTGCGTCTAAAGAAAACATATCCATCCACAAACTTGATTTGTCTGGCTCAACAGGTCCCGGGGGGGCGCAGCTGCCCCGCTGCCCCCCGTTGGCTACGGCTCTGCTTATCCCACTCAATTTAGCTTTCTTTATTTCCTTAACGGTGTCTAAATATTGGCTCGCCAGGAGTGCAAGTTGAAATGGGAGATTGTTCAGTCTGATTACCGGGGAAAATGCGACTCCACGTAATACACAATACTATGAAATCACACGCTTTGTAATTGAGCTTGATAGGAATTAATATAAAGGGCGGCTCTTCCTATCATTGCGAAGCAAGAGGAGTGCTGGATTCTTTAAAAACCTAATGCCAGCCGGGTGTCATCTGTTAGAAATGAGGCGAGTTTCACCCTGCTGATAAGGTATTGTAGTAATATTCACCCCACTAATTACAAGAGAAGCCTTTGTTCAGATAACTGGTATTTGGGGAAGGTAGTAAAGGTAAAGGCGCACACGAGCCAAGGGCCCACACGGCCGGAGCTTATACCGGTTTCCGTAGCATGAACCATGCTTAGGAGTATTGCTACTCCCTCCTGGACGGGATTCTAGTCCATCGCACCCATCTATACAACTGAGTGAAGAGAGACAAAGTGGAGTAAGTTCCTTGTCTAAGGAAAGAACGCGACGGGCGAGGCTTGAACCCCACACCTCAAGATCCAGAGTTACAGCTGTTAACCGCTCGGCCACACACGCCTATTTGAGGAAAATAGGGTCATTTTATCAACCATATAAGAGAGTCGTCAAAAATTCTCAAAAGAATGCAACCCAATCGAACTCTCGAAATCAAGAAAACAAAGACCCGTCACACTAGCTTCTCAATAGTAAACCGTTACATCACTGATCTCTCTACCTAGTGGCTCAGTAGATTACGTAACATTTTTTCGATTCCATCATTGATTTAAATGTGACATGTACGAATGTAAATTTCACCTTTATTAGCGAAGGAAGAATGTCCTTGAGGACAATCCAGATATTTTATATATTTCTCGCACGAAAAACCTAGGTTAAATTTAAGCAGCTCTATGAACTAGTCGTTTATATAACATACGTTATTTTCTATGTCTATTTACAATTAAAAATTCAGTTAACGAACAGGGGCACCCAACGGCAATTTTCGGGAAAATATCTGTTCGAAAGACGATTTGAGATCTAGAATTTTCGGAGCATTTGTTGTAAAATTTCTTGCTTGCCTGCCTCTCCTAGGATTTTCGAACATATACAAAATGGTATAATTACCGATTTTGGACGTATTTTGACACTAAAAAAGGCCACCTAGAATTTTCGGGAGCCTTTTCCTGGCTGAAGTTTTCGAGAAGGTAGGTTTTGATCCCTATAATTTTCGGATCACTAGACTTTCAGCTAGCAAATCCGAACAGATGAAAAGTTTTTAGGGGATAAAAATATGCCTATATCTACCGTTTGAATACTAAAATACGTTCAACAATGCTATGTTAAGTGATTTTGAACTATATCCTCGTTGGGTGCCCCTGAACGAATTAGATCAGTAGCCACTAAAATAGTCACTACATAATTTGAGGATCTTACGGGCCGTTGCTCTTTTAAAACACTACACGGCTCACTACTCAACTCTTAAGAAAACAAAGTACCTCTTACGAAAAAAACCTATTCGTTAAAACACGGGCGTTTTTTTTTTGATCCTAGACGTTACATGTTTCTTAGCAACCTCAGAAAAGATCGAGTGGGGTAAGTCAATACTAAGGTATCGCCACACTCTCAAGCTGTGCACTGTTTACTCAAGCGGTGGTCTTTTGTGCGGGATCATTATTTAATACAGCATCAAGTACGTCCATAGCGGCAGCTGGTATTCGCGTACCTAGAAAGGTAGAGAGAGATGTCATGTTATTTGTCAATGATCGAGACCCACAGTTAACCCTCTACACAACGGCCAACTTGGGGACAGACGAAAACGGCCAACGTTTGGGGACAGACGAAATTTTTGGCGTTTATTTGAAGTATGTTTAGGTGCTAATTTCATGCCTGTTATGCAGACGGTAACTAAACGTAAAGGTGTAATATGACATTTACCTGATTTTCACAAAAAAACGTTTATTTCAAACTGGGAAGCTGGAAGTCCAGAATGTTTTTTGAGTTTAATTTCATGCTTGCTGTATCCCATAATGGTAGTCCAATCATATATAATATATACAGATAAAATTCATTCAAAAGCATGAATACTGTTTTGAATCAAAATGTTAAGGTGACAAAACGGGCAAGGTTCGCAACATTCGCTATGAGTATCGTCAGCAATTTATCATTACTGCAGCAGTATAAATGGAACAAAACAAAACAAAATACGATTGCATGCCGCGATTAATCTTCAACGGGCCATACGGATCAAATTTCCTGACCATTCTTGACTTTTTCATCAGAGATGAAGAAACTCGCCGTTGTCGAGAGGCTATTATGGAGCTTAAGCAACAACGTTTTTGAGCGACGCACGTCAACAGGAAGTGGCCTTTTTTCATTTTTTGACGGTGGTTTCGCGCAAATTTTCAGTCAAATCGCCTCTATAAAAGTAAAGAAGCTAAGGAATACAAATTTTATATCATCAAGGCATGTTAAGAGGGAAAATACCTCACTTCCGGTTGACGTGCGTCGCTCAAAAACGTCGCTGCTTAAGCTCCCTATTATGGACTTTACGAAACCACGGCGACGACGGCAACGGGAACGTCAAAAAACAATAGGTTTAATGAGCTAAACAACAACTCTGCACGTGCATCACGCTTTTTTGTACACTTCTTTGCCTTCATTGCACAACTACGACGTGAAATGACCAAATTTTAAGTTTACTTGGGAACGGGAACGGCAAGGTGATAAATTCTACCATCTCTGTCCGAACCTGAGCGCGTTGTCCTCTCTTCGGCTTCAGCCAAAATTCCCTTCTCTTAAGCAACAGGGCGAATTAGGATAATCGCGAAAAAGTTTAAAATGATGCGAAGTCTGTTTTTCAGCAACGTTTTCATGGACGTCGCTGTTGTCGGATCGTAAGGTCCCTATTTTGGCAGTTGGGGACACGCTTTAGAGGCCGTTGCCGTTGTAGAGAGGTTTAAACAAGAGCCAATGTATGGACTGTCTGCCGGGACGAAAAAGGGGACCGTTGTAGAGGGGTAGCCGTCAGTGCAGGTTCGACTGTAATGTCTACTGTTAAGATGTTTGAGTGTAGTAATGCCAATTCTTGAAATTCAAACTTTGAAATGCTAATTGCTACCTTAATGACGTAACTTTAGTCAGAAAAGTATTATTTTTAACTTCCATTCCGGGACTTTAGCAGACGTCATCCCGGGGCTACAAAGGTGATGAAAACATTCACCATCAACAGTACCGTAATCATCATCATCAACATTATCAGCACCATCGACACATTAAAGACAACGTGACTAAAGTGACAGCGAGTCGCGCAGAGCTAAAAATCGACGTGACCAATAGCAGAGCAAGACACTGAGTCACGTTCAGCCTTTTCCGTGCGATTTCGCTTTCTCAGTTAACGCTGCATTGTCTTTACTCAATCTACCTCATGATTAATGACCGATGATCATCGTACCGACTAAGAACATAAAACTGAAACGTTTCAATTTCTTCCTACTCCACTTACGACTCCGTCGCTTACGTTCCGCTTATGATCTAATGAAAACCAAATCGTAGGAGTCGGGAGCAGAAGCGGAAGGATAAACCAATCACAATGCACATTCCCGCGCTTTGTGATTGGTTTAGTTCTTCTGCTTCTGCTTGCGAATGCGACAACCTACAATTTTCACTTGATCGTTAACGCCGCAGTCGCTCTTTTCAGTAGATCATCAAGACCTACGCTTCTGATTACGACTCCGTCTCCGCGCTAGTGAAAACCAGCCTTACTTCTTTCCACCCCCAAGGAGTAACACCAAATTTATAGCAAAATAGATCAAGTTTTGCAAGCTACTTGCTATCATGTGGTCATCTTACCGGGTCCAAATACAGCGTGAACTCCAGCTTGATGTAGGAAATCATAGTCTTGGGGAGGAATCACACCGCCACACACGACAACGATATCGCTGCCAGAACAGAAAACACGGTGAAACAGTAACAAGGGAGAGAGGGTGTGGGGGAGAGCAGCGCAGTAAATGAAGCTTGCTTTGTCCCTAAAAATCGTGCCGCGAGATTATTAGGAATACTGTTAAGAGAATACAACACACTTCGTCTAGTTCTCTTGCGGAGAAGTAACGTTTAATTATAAACGTTTGTCCTACGTAGCCACATGTTTACCTCTCTCCATTGCGTTTCAAAACACCTAAACTAGAGAAGAAGATTTACTTCTTTATACGAGCTGCAAGGTTTTAATAAAACTACTTGAATATGATCACCTAATCTGCAAAAACTAAAGTTGTCCGTACCTTGAAAAGGGTAGTAGTCAGTTGCAAAGGAAATCACTGACAGGTTCATACATTACACCTCGCGCCTGAACGGTAAGGTCGCTGAAGTCAGCTTACTCAAACTCCCTCCCTCTG
Source organism: Porites lobata (assembly GCA_942486035.1). Classification (NCBI taxonomy): domain Eukaryota; kingdom Metazoa; phylum Cnidaria; class Anthozoa; order Scleractinia; family Poritidae; genus Porites; species Porites lobata. The sequence continues at coordinate 1,100,920 of CALNXK010000046.1, forward strand.
CAACCCTATGGTTACGTCGAAGACCCACAAAATTGGTCCTGGCGAGTTGATAGGTGGTTCACTTATATCAGTTAATGCACAGGGCGGGGAGAGTGAGAGGGACTCCTTGAAATATACTGCACCTTACCCTCTTCCCATTTTCTTCATTTCGGCGATCAGCTCAGGTAAGAGTGTTTTATGTCCAGCGGCCTGGGAGCTGATTCCCACCACATGTACATCTGCGTCCACTGCCTGCTGCGCCACTTCCTTGGGAGTCTGAGACGAGAAAAATGAGGCTCTTAACAAAGAAAGCTAACATTAGTCAACACACAAAGACCAATTATAGTTGAGACGGCTCAAAAAACATAAACTGCCCAGGGGAGCAGAGAGTTTCAAATATGACGGGCAGTGTGCCAGGTAGATACGATTTCGGAGAAGAAGAAAGTTTTACAAGTGGCTTAATGTGGTACGAAGCTAAGGCTTCCCTGGTGTTATAGGGGCAGTCCTGTAATACTGTAAATGGTGATGAGTTAAAGGAGCTGTGTCACGAAATTCAGCCAAATCATGTTATTGCAAAATGCCCGTTAAATTGAAAGAAACATAAAAATAACCGCTTAAAACATTAAAGGAAGGTTAAAATAACACAACAGATACAACAGATGCCACGGGTGGGCAAAACTGAAGAAGAGTAAAACGGATTGAAATGAGGGTTTTTGAAAACTGTTCAGCCTAACAGTTTTTCAAAGTTTATCTGTTCAAAAATAATGCTCAGGGGACATATTTGCTTGTCTCGAATCTCTGATTTTGTCATTTCCATGTAATTTCTTTGCTTACTTTAAGTTCCATACCGATTGAGGGAGAGTAATTGGCAAAATTAAACAAAATGAACTGGACTGCCGTGACACAGCTCCTTTAAGATCCTGATCACTGACCTGGAAAAGTGGTCCAATATCGACGTCAAATCCGAGATCAGCAAAACCAGTAGCGATCACCTTAGCGCCTCTGTCGTGTCCATCTTGACCCATCTTAGCCACCAGTATTCTGGGACGACGGCCCTCCTGTTCCACGAAGCCCTTGGTTTGGAATAACACACACACGAGAAGAGACAAAAATGTATTTGTACATTAAGGGTACGGTTTTAGTGACAGATTCAAAATCGTTCAGCAATCTAGAGGTAAACCCAACGGACACAGAATACTGTGCTGCAATACGGTTGCAAACATGGACCAAAAGGATGTAAAATAACTCACCTCGACCTTTTTCATGCACTGGGTAATCTCATCTGATTCGCCAAACTCGGATTTGTAAGCACCACTGACCATGCGATCGCTGGCAACATGCCTTCCAACCACCTGTCATAAGTGATACGATGCAATGAAAGCAATAATGATAACAATATTTATAATGATGATGATGATGATGATAATGAAGATGATAATCTTTATAGAGGAAGCTCCTGTCATATGAAGTGATTTTCTGGGACGTCGTTACGAAGACAATTAATATTAAACTTACTAACACTAAATTACATTGAAACTTAAAAATTAAAATATTTCGCCAATATAAAAGGCTAAAGTGAAAACATTACAAAATAAAACACTTAGAAATTAAAAACGTTTTATGTAGCAATGTTAGACTCTACCTGCTGTTTGATGCTCATAGTGCGGTGCAATAAAAATAGGTTTTTGGATTGCAATGTTATTGTAATTTAAGTAGGTTAACACTTCGCGTTCTTCACTTAGGTTCTTCACTAAGGTATTGGAGTGAAAATAACGTGTGACAATTTAACTGAAAGCTGTTGTGTAGAAATTTCCTGTGATACCATTTATTATAGTATGGTGTTTCATCTTTTGAGTCTTTGAAAAATATCGAAAGTGCGGTTAACATTTACGAAACAGTTATCTCCACTTTGAAACTTTTTTTTTTTAACTTTTAAAGTTCATGTTGAACTCCTACCCTTTCCATTGCCTCGGTTATTTCACCTACTGTGCAACGAACTCTTGCAGCCTAAAACAGAAAATTAATACCATCAGTTGTTCAACATGTGGACATTGAACTTCCTTATAACTTCGGTTAAACATTTGCAAATTCTTAATTCTTGAACCTTGCTTCTATACTCTACGATCTCCAAGCACAAGACCGATGTAACACGTATTAAATTAATTTCACAATAAACTCTGAGTTTGATACCTTGATGGAAAGATCAAGAAGGTTGCCTTCTCCAGTTTTGCAGCATTCAGAAATTGCATCCATAGCACTTTTCACCTGAAGGAATTAAATCACTCACAAACGTCACATAAGTGTTATAGTCTATAATAACAGGTTTAAGTCTCGAACATTATCATAGACAAACGTGAGTACCTCGTCTGGGTTTCGAGTTTCTTTAATTCGTCTAAGTTTCTCCACCTGAAAACGAAAAAAGTCAGGATAAGTTTACACCGCAAAACAGTCGTATTTTTGCCCTGGAGAAAAAAAAAGGTAAAATCAGGGGTTGAAACGGACGGCGAGACCAGAAAGAGACTAATAGGGAGGTGAGAGGCTCGCCCGTTCACACTCAAGAATTGCCGCTTACGGTGTTTTGCGTGAGACTGGGAAGAGGTCACGGAGGTGTGAGGCTCATCTGTTGACACACGGGAATTCACACACACAGGTTCTTCGCGCGAGACTGGAAAGAGCCTTCAGAAGTGTTAGGTTCGCCCGTTTATACTATAAAATTCGCATTTACGGTTTTTCACGCCATGTTTGCAGTCCCTTTTTATGACAGATGCGTTTACAATAAGGCTTTGCAACCTCTTTTCAACAAATATAAATTTAAAGACAAAATAGTGCAAAAATATTTCCATTACAACTTCGCCCTTCCGCTGTCCTTTGCGTCGGCATTCCGAATTACAGACTTAAGGGTTGATTTTCACTGACGCGTTTTTGGCTACGCACGTTAATGCACGTAAATAAAATAGAGGCAAGATAAAAAGTGCTGAGTTTAAACGAGAAGTTGAGCAAGATTCAACTTTTACTCTTACGAGCTACCTTTCATGCACTACCTCTATTATATTTCCGAACGTAAATTTTACGCACGTACGCACGTAAAAATTATGCGACACTGGAAAACAACCCTTACTCAGAGTCTAAGAGTGCTTGGTAATACATGAAACGGTTATAATTTTGTGTCTATTTATTAATTGTCTATTTATATATAATATAATTTATAATACAATTCAGATGTAAGTAAAATAAAGAGTGAAGGAAAGGCATTGTATAGATCGCATCGGGTGCATTAGGTTATAAGGCAAAGGAGTAAGGAGGTTTAGGTTGGCTGAAGTTGTAAGAACAAAACGCTTGACTTTGTCTGGAAAAAAATCTAAAAGCATTAAACTCTAACCTGTTGTTCTCGAACTTTGGTGTTGTCCACAACAAGCACGTCAATGGCTTCTTCCTTCTCCAAGCGATATTTGTTGACACCAACAATTGTTTCTGATATAACGAAGAGACAATTGTGTCACTTAGAAGAGTGACCAAAAGCAATTATAACATAGCTAAAAAATTCGCCTAATCAAATTCAATAGCGCGAGCGTGCTTCATATTCCTATTGAGCACGCTGATGACGTCAATAAACTATTCGTAATTCCTCGAGTTGTTGTGAGCTTAGCAATCCTGAATCTCCTGAGTGCATCCATAACTCAGCAATGGACAATGACGCGTTTACCATGTGTTTTATAAGGAAATTTGAGAGGAAACGTTTGAATTTGTTAACCGATAGTAGTGAAAAGAGGTGAGTGTTGTTGTTGTTGTGATCTCCGCGAGCTGTGCGGGCTATGGCGTGAGATCATTCTTTGCAAAGTCGTTTTCTCTCAATGGCAATTTTTCGGTAAATTAATAGTTTTCCGGCACCTAAATATGGATTTTACAATCATTTTAGAGTACACTTTCTCTCAGTTTCAGGATAAAAACACAAGATTAACTGTGAGGAAAAAAAATATATAGTCACGTAAACATTGACGCGTACTGCTTTGAGCGCGCCCAACAATAATAAAATTTTAAGTTAACTGTTGCATTGACCGCTTTGATAATGTTATAAAACAATTAGTTCATGCTGCAGCTGTGCGTATGTCGAGATATTGAGCACTTGGGAAGTTTGGAGAGCACTCAAGAGGCTAGAGTTGCACTCGGCTGCGCCTCGTGCAACTCTTACGCCTCTTTCGTGCTCTCCAAACTTCCCGCGTGCTCAATATCTCGACATACGCACGCTGACGCATGAACTAATTGTTAAGTTGAGAAGCCAATATTGTGTGTTAGCTGAATTATCTGAACGTGTGATGATGATGTTGATTATTATTATTCGTGCCCCTTTAACCCTTGCACTCCCAATAGTAGTGAACCGAAAAATTCACAGAAAATTCAAATTCCTTTTTGCGAAATCCCAAGAAATAAGGATACCATGCAAAACTTTCGCCAAAAAGGTTTGAATCGTAACATATTTCGTCTATAGATTAAAAAGCAAGAGTGACAATCTCCCCTAATGTGGCTTTTAAATGGTTTCAGTAAATAAACATTGAGAGACTATAAAATGCATGTAACAAACTTGAAAATTATGTCACAGTGCACTAAGGAGGTGAACCCCCTTCCTGATTGAACTGGCATATTCCAGACGTTTTGAGGTTTCTGCCTTTTGCAAGGGGAAGGTAGTTCCCTGAGTTTGTTGCAAATGGGAGATTTTTATGTAGGGAAATATAAACGGCTTAGAATACATGTGGGCATTTCAACCACGTTTCCTCGAACTATTTCAAGATGGAAAAGCGGGAAAAAATAAAGAATTAAGATTATTTGAGAGTGAAAAGTTAGGGTTTGGGTCACCCTCAAATTGTTTAGCCCGAGCCCTCGCTTTTTTCCCATCTAACCTGAACCAGAGTCAATCCTGGCCTGGCGCTTGGCTGCACATTCTTCGATCCTTAGTTTTGGCATTCCTGCTGCAACTGCTTTAGCCATGCCCCCTAACTCTTCAACCTAAAGAAAAAAAGGAATAGAAATGTGACTAGAATATCAATCAACTCAGTTTTTGGGATGCCATCCCTGGTTTCGTCTCGCGAGATGACGTCTGAGGAACGAGCGCAGATACCCGTGCTTCTCATTGGTCGTGCCGTGTGGCAAATTTGCTTCAACCAATCAGATGCAAAACGGGGTAATGTCGCGTCATCAGTATGGAATTTCTCCGCTCGTTCCTCACACGAAATTTCGCGGGGAAACCAGTGGTAGCGTGGCAAAATTACGGCTATTTTCTCAGGCTTTGTTTTGGACAATGGACAGTCCCTTAATTCAGATATCAGAGAGACCAAACTACACAGGCGCAAGGAAAAAAACACCTCTCGTGACACAATTGTTACACATCTGATTACTCGCATGTATCACTTGCTTTGCTGTCTATGAGAAGAAATAGAAACTAATTGAGCTCAAATGTTACCTGAGTGCATAGATGACTAAAAACATGGAAAGTAACCAGGTGTAGAATCAGAGTGCCTTTTTGGATCGTAATCTTAATAGAAACCATGCTTAAACCTGTCTAGGAAAAATTAAACCTTTCCACCGTCAAAACAAACTTAACGCTATCACTCCCAAGTTTATACACGCGAATTCTAGATGAGCTGGCATTTTCGTCTTATAATTCTTCATGGTCTTAAATTCAAGCAAACTCCCGGTCTTACCTCATTAATGACTTTAAGTCCTTCTTCATAAATCTCATTAGTCAGGCTTTCCATCATAAATGAACCACCCCAAGGATCTGCAACCTAAATATATTTATTCCAGTTTAGGAAGATTTGAAAATGTGTTACGATAAATTGCCAGGTACATGTACAGCTGAAGATCAGGATAGTGAACAGCTCTATCTACATGTACAACCGCTTTGAAAAAAAAATACTCTACTAACACCGATATAAATTCTGTATTTTTACATTCTGTGAGGGGTTATTCATATATAAAGCGGAAGCAGACATTAGCGACCCTTTGATACACCGTTTCCGCGCAGGGGTATGGGTAAATAGACAGGGCTGTCATTAAGAGGCGGGAGCCGGGGATTTCCTTCCGCTCCGCTACTATGAACGTAGCCCCTGACTACTTTCATAGGAAAATAGAACCCAAAGAAATCCCTAGCTGTTTAATACCCGCCTACTTGTTGTATTTACCGGGCAACTTGAAATCTTGCTGACAGCCCTAATAGACCTTTCCACGGTTTTTCTCAGCTTTTGACATGGACAAGTCAGGGAAAATCCATCTCCTCCGCAGGAAAGAGCGCCTTTAAATTAATAAAATTTCCAAGTTTGAAGGTGATTTGTTGAAAACTAACGAAGATATACCTCCTCAAAGTCGCGAAATTTCACTGACGTTTGTGGCCCACAATGTGGCGGCACAAACTTGCCCCCCCCCCCCCCTCCCACCATACAAACGTCTGTAACTTTTCGCAATTTTGCGGAGCTTTACCTTCGCACGCTTGAGACGCATCACTTTCAAACTTGGTAGGTTAGTAATTTCAAGGCGCTCTTTCCAGTGTTGTCGACGGATTTTTCCCTAACTTGTACATGTCAAAAGTTGAAAAACCCGATACCCATACCCGTAGCTGTGAGTAGGAGCAGAGCGTCGACCGGGAAGAACGATGATGTTATTATTAGATCTGAGAAATTCTGGTTTCTTTTTGTCAAAAGTGCGTTTTAATAGGATTTTGAAAAATTCTTTGAGAGCTTTGAAAAAGTTGGCCCAAGTTTTTCAAGTTTTAGCTAATGTCCTTTCTTGCCATCCGTTGTAAAAGACGACAGGAAACAGTTCCAGTGCTTATTATAGCCTTGAATAACAAAACTGGTCTATTATTGGAATTCAATTGATGCAAAAAAAAGTTATAGCTTTTTAAAAAGATTGCAAACAATCATTTAACAATGCCTTGGATCCCGCTGGTCTTCGCTTACGGGAACTCTGACGTTGGTAAAGAAAGCAACCTTTAGAAATCACCTTAGGAATTCCTGACTCTTCTTGAAGTATGATCTGAGTATTACGAGCAATCCTTGCACTAAAGCGAGTTGGTAGTGCCAGAGCCTCATCAAATGAGTTGGTGTGGAGGGACTGGGTACCACCAAACACTGCCGCCATAGCCTCTATTGTTGTTCTGATAATATTGTTGTAGGGGTCCTACACACAATAATAAAAATAAAAAACAAGAAAACAAAATTAATCTAAAACCTGGTGCATAGTAGGTCTTATGAGACAAGTTTCTGTGAAAGTTGGCTAAACAAATCAAATTGTAAAAACATAGTTCAAAACTGTTAAGCATCATCTCAATGTTACAAAGTGTCTTAAAATATAAACATACATGATTTTAACATTCTTTTACCTGTTCAGTAAGTGACCATCCAGAGGTCTGTGAGTGAGTTCTCAACATACATGATTTCATGTTCTTTGGCTTAAAATTCTTTTCAATCTGGTGAGCCCAAAGTCTGCGTGCTGCCCTCATCTTTGCTATCTCCATGTAGAAATTCATTCCAACGGCCCAGAAGAATGAAAGCCGTGGTGCAAAGCTGTCAATGTTCAGACCTGCTTTAAGACCTTAGATAGCCAAAAGAAAGAACACGTTTAAAGGTTAAAGCCACCATCAGCATCCCCTGGGGTTTCATAACAGGACATCTCAGCGTTTTGAAACGTGGAGGGCTTATCTGCCAAATACAACATCCCTGTTATTTTCAAGTAATCTTCACAGTGGGGTTTGTTAATTTGTGCCAACAGACAAACTGCTGAGGGCAGTGCTATTTTTCAGGTATTGTTTTTGAGTCACTGTAGATTGAGAACTTGTTTATGTACTCTGGGAACAAGCGGTGAAGCTTTTGAGTCATGAACGATGAATGAGGGCAAAAGCCTTTTTAGCACAGCTCCTTATTGCCATTAATTTACATAATTCTATTTTTTGCTCATCGCCTGTAGCTCTGCCCTGGAAAGAAGAACAACCGCTCACTGTCTAGTTAACATATCAATACTGCAAAGTACCACAACCAAATTAGTACGTGGTAGAGGCCTAAATTTCGGTGGTTTTTATTTACCCCCATACCTGTTCTACAGTACTCTAATCCATCAGCTAAAGTGAAAGCCATTTCTAACACTGCATCAGCTCCAGCTTCTTGCATGTGGTAACCAGAGATTGAAATACTGTTGTATTTAGGCATATTCTAAAAACACAACCAGAATGGCATTTACAATGACAATTTTATATTGCTGTTCGTCACAATGAATTTGTATCAGTTTCAGCGTTTTCACATACACACCCAGTTACACTTCAAAACATCTCTTGAAATTTATGCTTGTGACTGAACTACAACATTTTCTGAACAACAGTATAGCTGTAACAAGTCAAAATTACATTCAGCCTAACATTTTTTAACTTACACATGTAAGTTGATTCTCCGTTTCCTCTGTCTTCCAGCCCTGATTATTCATGAATTAGGGCTAGGAGACAAGGAAATTGAGAATCAACCTAGGTTAAAAAATTTTAACCTGGATTTAATTTTGACCTGTAACATAGCCAAGCGCTTATATTTTCAATTTTTACTTGCAGTTGGGCAAGATTTTTTCCCTTATAGCAGCCATTTAACCATTACACCTCTAGTGGCCACTGTTTTATGAGAACCATTCTCGTAAGTGGCCAGCTTCAGTAATGGACACCTTTTTTGGGTCCCTATGGTGAGCTTCTACTGTCCCTACGAGAGCTTATACTACATGTCTTTCTCACTAAAAGAACATAACATTAAAGCAGCAATTTGAAAAACTGCTCAAGTTAAAAATTCACAAATACCTTGGATGTGTAAGAGAAGATATCACCAATAAGCTTCATGGAAGGCTCCGGTGGAAAGATGTACGTGTTACGCACCATGAATTCCTTTAGAATGTCATTTTGAATAGTCCCAGATAACTGCTCTTGTTTTACTCCCTAAAAAACAGTCGCAGAGTTGTTAAATTGCTTGTATTATGAAAATTTTTAGACACATTAACTTTATAGCGACAACAGTAAAGTGAATGTAGATTGGAGTTATTGACCCTGCATGACCTTTTTCCTTGTGGTAAGGCTGGGAGGAGGGGGTTATGGAGACTAGTACAGGAAAGGCTTGAGAAGGATCCAGACTTTATTTCAGAAGGAAAGTATTTATTTTGCTGTGCACACATTGAAGCAAATGTGAAAGAGATGGTTATTCATTCAGTGACACAGGCAGCTCAGAAGAAAAAGTCTGAGTACTCCCATTAGGTGTCAAACCTATGACCCTGGGCAGGGGCACTCCTGTATTTGGCCTATACAATACATGTATGTGCCACTGAACAGGGTATGGTTTTCAGGGTCTTGAGTATTAAACAGGGTATACAATTCCACTTCTAAGCATCTTGAACAGGGTGTCTTTTTGGACTGGAAGCCTTTCAAAGAGCATGGAGACTTCCAATGAGCGGTCTACATTTGCAATACAAATAATTTTTTTCCTAAATATCTATTTCCAAGATTTTAGTGTAAAAAATTACTTAATTCTGCATGCAAAACAAAACAAATCAGGCACAGAAAGTAGTGTCTCCGGTCTTAAACAGGGTTGCAAAATGAGCAATTTTTGTCTTAAACAGGGTCGGGGTTTGAAGGCTTTGGCAGAAAAGGTCTACCCTGGCCTCTGATTACTTGTCCAGATGTTTTAGATGTACCACTAAGTAGCAGTAGACTCATGGGAGCTACTGTAAGGCTATTGAAACAATGCGTACAAATCTGTACATGTAGTCTAGCTGGATATTTTAGGCAAGTACCCTCTTGGGATTATTACTTAAAGGGTACTTAATGAGATAATGGTTTTATCATTGCTGGTTAAGCGTAAATCAGTGCAAGTTTTATCAGGCATTTGTATGCTATATGTCTTGCTGTCCATGCTAACAAAAATGTACTTACAGTAAAAAAGCAAAGTTATTAAGAACCATTGATATTGACTGATATATCACCTTTTCTTCTGCAGCAACAATGTACATGGCCAAGACCGGTAACACAGCACCATTCATTGTCATTGACACTGACATTTTTTCCAAAGGTATGCCATCAAATAGCATCTACAGTATAGAAGAAGAGTAAAGGATACAAAATGACTTTTCATTAACCTGTAATAAAAATAATCATTACACTTCAAACTAACCCAACAACTCAACTTACCAACCCACAATGGAGGGACTGTTATAGAGCACTTTCATTGACTTAGCAATCATTGAAAACAAGTGCATGCAGTTTTGGTGTGATTAGAGGAGAAGTGTGAAGTCACAACATATTCGTATTTGTAAAATTATGGGATTGATTAGCATATTCAGAAAGAACAAGATGAAAAAAGCCCCTTTGCTAAAAATCAGCCTGTTAGTGCAAATTGGTGAGGAGATATATATAAGCACCAGTTTGTTTTGATGACTCCATACAAAGCCCTCTAAAATTGGCCAGGATCATAACATTAATGATCCAGGCATATTTTAGGAGGGTTTATATAGGGTCATCAGAGCATAACGCTGCTTACTTCTCCTCACCAATTTGCACTAACGAGATAAGTTTTGGCAAGCGAGCTTTATTCACCCTGTCCTTTCTGAATATAGTAGCCCATTCCATAATTTCACAAATTTAGTTTTTTGTGACTTCATTCCTTCTCTTCCGTAGTACACCTTGGTACCACCCTTGACATGTCTGCACCTACTATTTCTTTCACAATGGTAAAATTACTGTTCTGACAGAATTTTACCTTCATGTCCTCAACAGAATCCACTGCAACACCAGCCATTCCCACATCACCATGAACTCTGGGATTGTCAGAATCATACCTATGGTAAACGAAATAAAAAAACAACCACAACATTGTTCTCACCATTCAACTTCAAATTCTGGATCCACCACTGTACATGTAGAGTGGTGAAATTCGAGACTTTGCTAGACTGTGAGACACTGGTTTCAAAATTCCAGACTCCAAGATGAAAAATTACCCAAAAATGGGACTGAGATCTAAACACTTCCAAGATTTTGAGACTAGGCCAAAATTCTCTGAGACCCAAATTTTTCAAGGAACCATTCTATACCAGTAAGCAGTTTCGCATTTTGTTTTCTAGACGATAACTGGAGTCAGTAATCCAGGGGTCAATATTTACACTGTAAATAAATCTATAATTTTGTCCATTAAACTGCAGAGGGTCTCATGTGCCTAAAGAAAACACAGTCAATGTCCTTACCCACGATGGGTGGCTAAATCAAATGCAACACTGAGACCTTGTTGACCAGCTTTGATGTTGTCACGATAAAACTTGTTGCTTTCTTCAACAGTACTGAATCCTGCATACTGTTAAAAATAATGTGTAAATCCATTAATTGCATACATGTCAGCATGTACTGTTGACTTCATTGTGCACTAACTACAATGTAATTCACATTGTTTTATAAAAGATGAAATTATTACCACATGACTGCATACAAATCCTTCTAAATTCGACTTAGTTCTTAACGTTATGAACAAGGGCAAAACTAGAAGGATTTGTATGGAGTCATCAAAGCACAACTGGGCTAGTTTAAATGCTAGTTTTTGGTACATGTAACTAGGCCTTTTGGATGTTGTTCTTTCAGAATATCACAACAAATCCCATAATTTCACAAATTTAATTTCTATGATGTCATCACTTTAGAACCCTTTTGCAGACAGTGTTCCACCAGAGTAGGGAAGCCAGTTTTGGTTCTATCATAGGACATTTGAGAAAATGGAATTCTACACTTGTTTTGCCGCATGCAATAAAAATTAAGTTACAGAAATGAATACCAAAAGTACCATAAATTAAGTACAATGACTTGAGCAAAGCTACACTGGTACACTGTAATGCTGGGTTAGCAGGATTGCTTTATCTTCTTCTTTGTGAGTTCTGTGACAATGGGTCTCATGGTTTTCAAAAACGGCTGCAATTTTATAATTTAACTCACCTGTCTAATGGTCCAGGGTCGGTTGGTATACATAGTTGGGTAGGGACCCCGTGTAAAGGGAAACTTTCCAGGAATCTCCTCTTCTTCATGCTGAGTGTCAGTCCTGGTGTAAACAGGCTTGATGTCAATGCCCTGAAAGATAACAGAGAATACTAATCATAATAATAATAATTATATTTTATTATTGTATATTCAAGAGAAGATAAAAATGTCTAAGAGTCAAATTTTTTTTCTTGATAATTATTTCTCTTATTCTTGTGATTTTTATGTTTGATTAATATGAAGTGACTTTTAAATCCCCATGGATTTAAAAAATACCAGAACAACGTGTTATGTCTTCTGAGAAACAACAAAGGTAACCTTCAAGTGCCACAAATAACAGCCATGGCCTTGAGCACACCAGGTGGAGTGGGGAAAACTGTGATTGCCTGCTCTGCATTTGAAAGATAATGATCTGATGATGTACAAGATTTCATGTTATAAGCTTCTTTACCTCTGGTGTGTGCCATGTCAGTTTCTTCGCAGGATCAGCACCTTTCAGTTGTTTCTTTGCCAATTCATTCCATTCTGGATGCAGTGGTTCTCGGTGAAGAAAGCGCTGTGCTGCTACCTAGAGGTGACATCACATATACAACACTCTTAATAATCAAAGCTGTCATTAGTAGCTGAGAGCCAGCTGTTTTAGCTGGCTGCTGCAATAAAATCAGCAGGTAACTCTAACGTAAAAATTCAGACAAACATAACAAAATAATATAGGATAATTTTTCGGATAAAGGACCATTTACTTTCCCTGAGAGACCAGCCACTTAAAAACTTAATGACAGCCCAGAATTTTTACAATTGTAAGTCAGCAACTAAATTGTTGTTAATAATTTCAAGGCCAAACATGGTGATTATGTTTACAATAAAGTTAACACTCCTTACATTTGTGGATTATTTGCATTTCTTTATTGGATGAAATTCAACAGCAACATGTTGACTTTCTGATATTGTGAGTAAAACACAAAATGGTTTAAAGTTGAGATGGGGTGCGTACCACACCTACCCCACCATAACATGGCTTAATAAAAAAGGTGCAATGTATGATTACCAGAAATTATTTATACTACAAAACACTGGTTTTCGCGTAGTGACGGAGTCAGAGTTGGAGTGGTAAACAGAGTCATAAGAGGGCTTATGACTCAGTGAAAATCAAAAATCCTAGTCATAAGCAGAGTCATAAGCATGACGGAATTGGAGTCGGAAGAACCAGAATGTTTCCATTTTCTTCTGACTCCGCTTATAACTCTGTTGCTTACGATTTAGTGAAAACCAGATCATTGGAGTCGGAAGCAGAAGCAGAAGGATAAACCAATCACAATGCACATTCCCACGCTATGTGACTGGGAGTTTAGCCCGGGGGCACTTGGGTATTTTTTGGGTGGGTATGTGCCGCCGGGACTCCAAATTGGCACCCCATAAAAAAAAAAAAAACCTAAAATTGAATCGCCCTAAAACACCCCGTTCTAGAAATGGGCCAATTTTTATACTCCGTTCTAATTACAACAGTTTGCTTGTTAATGCATTGAACAGTATTTTTAAAAGCAATGTGTCCTTGAATAATTTCAAATGTACAAAAGTGGACTGGGAAAAGTTCTAAATTCAAAGTTTTCTTACCCCCTAGGGAGTTTAGTTCTTCCCCTTGTGACTTGCCTTGTGATTCTCAACATCTAGTTCATAAATGACAGAGTTGTAAGCAGAATCAGAATGCTGTTTTCACTAGATCATAAAGTTTTATGCTTCTCATTACAACTCCGACTCCGACTTGGTCTCTACTGAAAACCAGCCTTAAAACCCTTAACCAACTGCACCTTACGCCACATAGTTGAGAACACAACGGAACAGTTAAGTTTCAACTCTGTTTTTGTAATTATGTAATTTGTTTACCAACGGAGCATTTAGGAGTTCTTAAGAACTTGTTGGAATGTGTCCGTGCATTACAGATCGAATTGGAATTTGGAAGTGTTGGTTTTTAAGGAGAAGGAAAAACCAGAGTATGTGGAGAAAAACCTCTCAGAGCAAGGGAGAGAACCAACAACAAACTCAACCCACATATGGCGTCGATGCCAGGATTCCAACC
>CALNXK010000046.1:1122500-1152500 GCA_942486035.1 Porites lobata
CCATGGAGTCATTTTATGAAGTGGTGAGTCTTTATTATGTTGTTAACTGGTATTTAATTTGTATACAAATGATCAGTGATTTGCGGCTTCGATCGCAGCTGTTTATGTATTGGAATGAACTCGAATTCCTATAACATCGATCTTTTTATTTTCCAGGGATCTCGAGTATGGCTTCTTGAGGGAAAAGATTGGGTCCCCGCCACAGTGACAGAGTCTAAAGGAGCGGAAGTTACCTTTCGTACAGAATATGATAAGGTAAAGAAATCAAAAGTCTCGTCAAATTGTCACCCTGTCTTTGCAAATTTAATGGCATTAAGCGCGGCATTGAATGCTATAACTTGCAGGGGATAAAATTCAAAACAAACAATTAAACAAGTTTGAGGATTCTTACCGTGAATTCTCGAATGTGGTTTGTTTAATTATTGTTGATAATTAGGCATGAAATCTTTAGTTTACTTTGCATACCGTATTTCATTTTGCACCGGCCCTGTCAGGTTTGCCGAAAATACAATGAACGTCACCGTAAGCTAAAGAGGATTAAAATAACTATCTCAGGTTGAATTTTATATTATTGAATCTATTCCTTGCATTTCTCTTCTTCTTTTCTTTTCTTTCTACAAAAAATCCGATTGTCGATTAATACAATAAATTTCTTTTTGACATTTTTTGGCCATTAGTAAACACATACTTATGTAAAATATAAGCTCATGTGTGATGAGTATCCGGCGGAATATATATATACCTCGAAAGACTAACTCGACATATATCGAGCCCTAAACTAGGATATGTAATAGACATGTAGGGTGCCCTGACAAATTGACCAAAGGAGATTTTTCGGCTTAGAACAATACTGGCTTTAGGTCACCTTTGTCCTTTTACAAAAATGGTAATTTTATACTGACTGAGTAAGGTAATTTTAATACGTTGTGATTCAATTTAACCTTGGTTCACATTTTATTTTCCTTTGTGTCAACGTTATATATTACCATACCCTCAAAACAAAGAAAAATAAAATTTAAACCAAGAATAAATTGAACTGCAACACTGGTGCTGATCTAGCGGATGCTAAAAAGTCTGTAATTTATTTTTGGCAGGGATCTAGTTACTGTCTGTACTTCCAGGGTATTTGTTGTTGTGACTTGTCAGGAAGCAAGAGTTGACTGTATTTTCTTTCTAAACACACAATACTATTGTTGCAGTCATGCCAGGTCAAACCTACTAAATGTACAACCTGTATCCTGATAGATTAAATTATCCATAAATTATTTATTGATGAAAAGTAAAACTGTTAGTCCTCGCCACAACTATAATCAGATTATCTGTATCTGTGCATACATAATGAGTGGTGAATTTTAGACTAAAACTTCATGTTATTTAGTTAGATGGAAAGATCTCACAGGAAAAAATAACAGATTCCCATTTTTGGATATTTTTGGGTATTTAAAGAATACCCATAAAAATCCCAAATTTGGCAAAGTGAGACAAGTCCCAACCAGGGAATTCCCAACTAAGTTCCCTGATTGGGACTTGTCTCACTCTTCCAAATTTGGGATTTTTGTGGGTATTCTTTAAATACCCTAAAATATCCAAAAATGGGAATCTGTTATTTTTTCCAGTGTCTTGGAATCGATAAGGTTGGCACTACAAAGATGTAAATTCACTGCCTATTATGCATGCCCATGCAGAAATGCAGGGGTGAACCAGGCATCTATTACAGTCAACAGATTCAACTTCCAAATAATCAATTTGTTAATTGAATCTTAGAAGTATTCTTGACCTGGCTTCACTGAAGAAGTGAATTATTTTGCAGCACAAATACAAGAAGATCATGGGGGAAGGGGGTGTAGATAACCTGCGCCACAGATGAAACTAAACTCTGGTTAAGTCCTCGCTGCGAAACAGTGCTGAAATCCTTGTTCTAGGCCCCAGCCTGTGTACCAGGATTTGACTATGCGTCATGGTTGGCCTATTAAAAAATCCATTGTCAATTTGCCAATCAGAATGAAAGGAAATTTGAAACGCATTTCCGGTAATTTGTTGAGTCTGTTGAAGTCCCAAAACAAGGATCTTGGTGCTGCTTCACAGATGTTACTGATGGTGGTTAAATTATGTCTGTGACACAGCCTAGGGGGATGAAATAAGATGACAGTGACTTAAGTGACCCTGACCTTATTTTTTCCTTCCATGAACTCTTTTAGAGACAACTAGACAGCACCATCAGTAAAATATTTTCAGTTGTGGGCAGTGTAAAAGTTCTTCAGTCCAGTAAATGTAGAATAATAGTGAGTTTACGCAACAGGATGGCAGAAAGAAGAGGACAGCAAATTCCTTGAGTGTGACAAACGTGACAGGGCTACAACTTGCGTGTTTTGTCGGGAATTCACTTAACACTGATGTTTTTTACTCTTCTACAAAAAGATCTGTTTAAAGGAATGTGAAGTTTGGTGAAAGGTTTTTTCAAACAAAATTTTTGTCAGCTTGTCACGCTAAGTTTGCCTTCGACCTTTCTCTCCGTCCAGTTGCGTAGATAAGTTAGTGGAATCAGTTGACAGGGTAGGAAAATCTATCAAGTTAGTATTTAAACGACCTTCATTTTTTGAAAAGATACACTCTGTGGCTATATCATTCTACTTTACTAAGTGGTACACAAAAATTCCATGAGGACTTCCTGTTTTAGCGATTTATCCTTTAAGAATAGTTGCTAAAGGGGTACCATTTTTCAATGGAAGGTAAATGAAAGGGGTTTCCTCTTCTGTCAAAAATGGTATAAAATAGGGTAAGGGGTTGGCCTGCAGGGTGAAGCCTCCCTGTATAAAACTTTGTTGAGACTAACCCCTAGGGGTTCCTCCGCAAAATGACATCTGAGGAGACTGACTGCAGAAATTTCATAAACAAATTTTCAACCAATCAGAAGCACTACCCAGATTTGGTAGTCATGCCATCAGTACGGAATTTCTGCTCCAATGTTCTTCCTTAGCCAGAGCCACAGACAGAGGTAAACTTCTGGTTAAGTCTGTTTGCAAAACAGCGTAGAACTCCTTGTTCTGGTCTTCCAACTGTGTACCAGGATTGGAATACGCACCATGATTGGTCTGTTAAAAATGCCATTGTTGATTTGCTAGTCAGGTTGAAGGGAAATATAAAAGGCATTTCCGGCAATTTGTTAAGTCCATTATGGGGGAACAAGGCTATCGGCCCTGCTTTGCAGACTTTACTAACTGGGTTTAGATTACATGTACGTCTGCCACGCAGGTTACTTGTTCCTCAGACATCACATTGAGTGGTGGCATCGTAACATGGTGGCTGTTATCTCAGGCTACAATTGACACTGCTAGAAGTCCTCAGAGTTACTAATTGTTACAAACATTTATTTGGTGGGGGGGGGGGGGGGCATGTTTGTGCCCCCCCCCCTTGTCTGCAAAAATTTAGTGACTTTTTGGAGCTATACATTTGATTTTTTTTAGCATACCCCTCAACTCTTTAGGCTAAATATTGAACAATTTATGGAAGTTAAACTCTATATTTGCCATTATACAGACCTACAGCATTGCCAAAGACTCTCTTAACAGACAGAAAGTCACTACGATGCATCAAACAAGTGTGGATGGAGTGGATGATATGGCTAACTTAGGTGATCTTCATGATGCCGCCATTCTTCATAATCTTCATCTCAGATACAAAAATGACAAGATATATGTAAGTCACTCTTAGTAAGCTGTGATTTAATATTTATTCTTATTTATCAGAAAAGTTGTCCTTTTTTTTAGGTTGATCATTTTAACCGGGCTTCAACTGTTAGAGTCTGGTTGAAATTTTTATGGAGTTCCCATTTATTGGAATTCTTTTCAGCAGTTTTTTGCATAAGTTACTAGTGTGGGAAATCAGCTGAGATTTCATAATCGATCATCAGAAATCATTTTTGGATTGACCCACCAGACTGATCATTGATTATAATAAATATTAGAAAAATCTCTTTTTCCTCTTCCTTTTATTTTTCACCTTTGTGAAAGTCAAAGTGCATGTGATGTAAACTTAGAGCATCCGATGTAGAATGTGGAGGGTTGTGAGCTTGATTCTCACCTAGAGTTCAGAATTTTTTCTGCGCTTTCTTCTTGAGCTGACAAGACCATCACAGAGGGGTACATTAGTCTGCCAGCTGAGCTATAATGCGGCCTATTATATAGTTTAAAAGTTTCAGGTCTGAAATAAGTATCCCTCTTCCCCCAAAAGTCAAGTTATCATCCCATTGCAGGAGGGAGCAGACACACAACATCCTCTTGGTTAAGCATCAGCCATATCATTTTGTCTTTTTTCGAGACATACATGCCACTCAGACAACACACAAGTTTTCAATAATGTTTATTTGCCAACAAAAGATTTTATTTTTTCTGCAATGATTAGTTTATCATTTTTCATAATTGATTATCATGTCTCATAATGATTTCTGATCAATGATCAATTATTATAATCGATGATAGGTGTACACTTAACCTCTTAATATTTGTTTCTAAGGATTTTGCCAATGAAATTTAGAAAGTTTTGTTAAATTTTGTCTTTGGCTACTTCTGGAAGTGAAAGAGTTTACAGATCATTATATGTTTCTGGGAAACTGCCCACCTACTCCTCCCCTAAGCCAGCATTTTGCCCTAAGCGAGAAGCAAGTGTTAATGTTGACTTAGGAGCGGGCTAGGTGGGCAGTTTCCCAGAAGCGTTTAATGATCGAGGTTAACAAGGTTTTCAAATGCAGAGTGTGGCCTCGTATAAATGGGGTGAATATAAAGTGGGAGTTATAATTTTTCGACTATAACGTGGAAGGAAGGCAAATTTCAACCAGTTTGTAATTTCAGCTGATTGTCTTTCTTTTCTTGCATTCAGACTTACATTGGGTCAATCCTGTGTGCAGTAAATCCATATTACGTAGTTGAAGGTCTTTATGATGTATCAGTCATGAATTCATACAGAGAGAAGCACATCGGTGAACTTCCACCCCATATCTTTGCCATTGCAAATGAGTGCTATTACTCAATGTGGAAGAAAGGAGAAAGTCAATGTGTACTTATAAGGTATGTCGTGTGCTGATAGCATATATGCCAACTCTCTCGGATTATCTGGAAGTCTCCCGGATACGACACCAATCTCCCAGTCTCCAGTACAGGTCATTTGGAATTTATCTCCCAAAATATTTTCGGAATAGTTTCTGTTTGGGGGATCCATATTCATATTTTCTCAGAATTGTGCCGGGCAAAAGCCTGATGGAGAGGGTCTCCAGTTGTTGATATTTTAGTAATTTTTGAGAGTCTCCAGATTTTAGTTTTTGAGAGGCTGACATCTCTGTGATAGCTTGTGAATAGACCATGACATGTAGGGTCCTATTTTTCCTTGTTGTGCACTCTGGGGCTCACTTTCAAATGTACCTGGGTGGTGGGTGTTATTAAAGCCAAGCATGTCCCTAGCTACATACTATGAACTGTTGTTTCAATTGGGCTTTTATGCCATGGCTGCATTGACTGTTTTATAGTGTATTTTTTCTGTCATTTTTTTAATAAAATAATTTTTGAAATTGGGAAATTTTTTTATTCTTTTATGAAATTTTGTGGGACAAAATTAGTTAATTATAAGGTGACCATAATGTTGGGGGGTTCTACCATTTAGTTTTTTTGTTTTTTTTTGTAGTGGAGAATCAGGTGCAGGGAAAACAGAGTCCACAAAATTTATTTTGAAGTATTTATCAGATGTAAGCCGAGGAACAGGTGAAACGGAAAACATGCCAAAAGTTGAGGATGCTATCATTCAGAGCAGGTACGAACTATTGGCATTATAATATTGTAAATTAGGGGTACAGCACTGGTGTCTTCCCTTTCTACGAAGTGTTAACAATGGGCTGCTTATAATTAATGGAGTTGGGTTCCTGGGATGTCCAAGGGTTTTCACTTATGGCAAAGCCATCTCCTAGATGGTAAGAGGTATGACCCCATGGCTGGTAAACCTGTGCCTTCCAGCCATGAGCCCTGATGCCAACAGACCCAAGCACTTGTCACACTGATTGATCAGTGGAAAAGTAAAAGGGAGGGTGTGGGTAAATACATGATCCAAAGGCTAAATGAAGCGAATGACTGCCAGGATTTATGGTGTGCTGCATGAGCACATGGAGTTGATGCAAGCATTGCTGGCTGCTTCAGCTACTAGATCTGACTGCTGACTGCCAACAAGAAATGGTGCTCCTTGTTGTTAACTGTGTTAAATTTTATTTAACTTCATAAAATACAGCCCAAAATGAGCTAAGAACTTTTGACAATTTGTGAGCTTCATTGAGAACAAACAATAAATTGAACTCACATTCTGGAAACAAAGCAACAAAGGAGCTTCACGTGGTAGTCCTTCACGTGATCACGTGGTAGTCCTAGAAGTATTGGGAAGGACAGTGAGGTGGGGGCTGGCCGGGAGAATAGGGGGCGGGAAGGGTACCTGAGATGGCAGAGGAAAGGTTGGGAGGTGGTCCGAGTTCTAAAAGGGTGGGTGGGAAATGGGAGAAATAGGGGGAATTGTGGAAGAATGCATTCATAGAGCCATTTTTTCCAAACATGATACCCTATTATCACCATTATTTTTCTTAGTTACATGTATAGTGGTTCATAGACACTTTGATTTGTTTAGCCCCATCATGGAAGCATTTGGTAATGCAAAAACTGTTTACAACAACAACTCAAGCAGATTTGGGAAGTTTATTCACCTCAAATTCAACTCCAAAGGACGAATGGATGGAGGTTCAATTCAGGACTGTATCCTCTTTTTAACAATGTTTATAATATTGGTAGTCAGTTCTTTGTTTGCATGATGAGGAGTTTGAAACACACAAAAGTCAAAATTTAGCCATTATGGCAAAGAACAAGTCCAACCACAATATACATTGAGGAATGCTCACACAGGACGACCAACATAGCTTTGCATAATATGCAGGTTACTCAATGTCACCCAAGGTATTGTATAAAAGGAAGGAGGCTCTATCGTTTGCACATCTGTGCAAAAGTTTGATTGTAGCACTTTTATCAGTTTGTTGCTTACTGTGATAAATGTTCTTTATGGCAAGTTCACTGTCCACTTGATCATAAAATATCAGACAAAAACCCGCACTTATGTTACTCAAAAATATATGTTACAACCTTGACTGGATAACCTGACTTGTGTCTTCAAACAAAACAGTTTTACTGGAGAAGGTAAACTGAAATTCTTGTACTGTATTTTATTGTGTAGTTATCTGAGGGTAATATTCACTTATGCTTACCTCACTACCACATGAATTTATTTGAAAAATTAATTATAAGTTATGGATGTAAACTTTAATGGGAATCATCGTACATAACAGTAATTTATTATTCATTGGGTGAAAACATGATGGTAATATCTACATGTAGCATGAAGTTTTGTGAAAGTGAACTATTTTTGCTCTTTCTGGAAGTTTAAATTAGTTTCAATCTGAATTTGAATGTAATTCCAATGTGTAGCCATTCCAAATGCTCAGGAATTGATCCCTCTCTGCTTATCAATGGTTATACGTAATATAGGACACTGTTTCATGGGATGTTTTTTATCCTGCTTTAATCTTTTGAATTGGGCTGGACTGAACTGGCAATTTCAATTTTCTTTTTCAGAATCGGGTTGTGAGACAAAATCCAGGGGAAAGAAACTATCACATTTTTTATTCTCTTTTGGCGGGCGCTTCTGAAGATCAAAGAAGTGAGTATCTTGACTTGGAGCAGTAAATTTTTCATTGCAAGTATTGTGGCAACATCAATACCAATATTCTAATTTGATTAGAAATGGTAGACAAGGAACCACTGTGTTTCTGTATGTGGTGGTCATGTTGGTATTCACTTAACAGCAGAAGATTGATTGAGGTCTAGTCAATTCTGTCCTTTCCTGGAGCAGGCATGCTGTTGGCTGAGGGGACTGATTTGAGACTGGCAGGTTCTTCTGCAGCAGCTATAGAGGAATGTCTGGTCCAAAGTGAATACAACCTATTCAAGGTTTTTCTGCCTTAGCCTCCTTTCCTCCAGAGTGGCTTGGCGGTTAGCATCAAAAAGCTGGTGGCATGGTGGATGGTTATGAGCCAAGCATTTCTGTAGACAGCCTTAGCAATCCAATGCTTGGCATCATAAATAAATGCTGCAGGCATTGGGTTTTTTAGCATATCTCTGTGGCACTTCTTTGGTGCACTAATGAGAATGTGCTATCTCAACATCCTCATAATTTATTGTTTTACTGGCTTGTACCCAGTACTCATTATGTCAACGTCTGTCTAAGTTCCCAAGTCCATTTATATTGTTCCTGTAACGCACATGTTAATGCACAACCTTTGTAGCAAAGGTACCAGGTTTGATTCCAGCAATTGCCCATTTCTTCTTGACAGATTTAAATAGATAAATATATTTTTTCTTCTAAGACCGATAATTAAATGTTATAAAAGTACATTAATTATTTCTTCTGTTTTGTGTATAGATCTATTCCTCCTGAATGCACCAGAAAAATATCACTACCTTAAGCAGAGCGGTTGCTATGGAGATCCATCAATCAATGACAAGGAGGATTTCAACAATGTTTTGGTATGTTGAACAATTCAGCATTATTGCAATACATTTTAACAGTACATACTTCAATCAATTTTTTAACTTTTTGAAAAAATTGTCTGCAGTACAAGTGCATTAGGGAGCAAGATGGTTCCTAAACTGATTTTAATTTTTTTTCTCAGAATGCCATGAAAGTTATGTGCCTCACCGATGAAGAGATTTCCGATGTCCTGCAGGTTATTTCTGGAGTCCTTCAGCTTGGAAACGTTCATTTTATGGCTGCAGGGGGTGCTCAGATTGCTGAGAAAAGTGGTATGTTAATGTTGCAGTTAATTGTTTATTGCAGTTAATTTTTGTTTTTCCTTTATTTTAAATTTATTAACATACATTACCATACCTAAAAAACGATGGGAAAATAAATATTAACTGAAATAATAAATTAACTGTGACATTAACGTCATTTCTCTTCACTAAAATGTTGTGTTGATTTTTTGCCAACACTGGTCCCAACCACGCATGATAGACCTTCAAATAAAGGGGGTGGGGGAGGGGCAGTCCAAGGGCTGGTCAGGGTAAAATTCCAACAAGCTAAATGGCCTTGAAACAGGGACATAAGACAGCAGAAATGGCGACAAACGACACAATAAGATAGGTTGAAACTCCAACAGCGACAGAAAAAAACGCAAGTACAATAGTAAAATACGAACAAAGACATGGTTACCTCCTCAGTATTCATGAAAGTACAGGCTTTGAAATTCAGACTAGGGACATACATAGCTCCACCAAGAGGGCCTCACAGCCCTTCATTTGTTCAATTAAGGCTGCAAAATATGTTCTTTCCAGTTGATGACCATTTTTTTTTTGCTGTCTGTCTAATGCATCTCCTTTTTCAACAGTCTTGGAGAATGTTGCAAACCTTTTACGTGTGGATATTTATGAGCTGAGTGATGCTTTAACACAGAAGTCAATGATTCTACGAGGAGAAGAAATACTGTCACCTTTGTCTGTAGAACAGGTGTGAAATTATAAACAATATATTGGAGGTTTTTGTGATATCCAGAATAAACAAGGTCAAGGTAATAAGTGTTAAAGGACAAGGCTGATAACACTTACCAAGAACTTGATTATTCCAGATATCACAAAAACGAATCTAACAATAATTTCTGTTTATTGTACATTGTACTGAAGAAAATAGCAACAGAACAGAGTTGCTCAGAACACTGACATTGCTCTTGGAAATCATGCGTTGAGCACATAAGCTATAGATACTTGACATTTATCTACTAGCAGATAACTGCCTAATCTGTTGGTTGTACTGATTTTCAAAATTAACTGTAGGCTCTTAGCCAATGAGGAGACAGATAGTGAGCACAATGCATGATAATGTGAGAGATTTTATGTAGAATTTCCTTTACTGTTACTCGTATTTGCCTTGTTTATGTACTTATGAAATAATTGTCCATTAAATTTTTAACTTGCTGAAAAAAACTTCTCTTCTAGGCATTGGACTCTAGAGATTCCATGGCCATGAATCTTTATGCTTGTACATTCAAATGGCTTATCAACAAAATTAACCAAAGAATCAAAGGAAATGACAGCTTCTCATCCATTGGAGTTCTTGACATTTTTGGATTTGAAAACTTTGATGTAAGTCATGAAACAGCTCCATGTGCGTAGCGGGGGTTAAAAGAGCCAAATGTCTTAAACGGAGATCATCTGAGAAGAGCATTTTCTGTTCATTTTGAGGGCTATGGATCACAGCAGATGGTGTCTTATGATCCCATTTGGACATATTTTGGGGTAAAAATAAAAAAAATAAGAGTATGCTTATACATGGGGTCTATAATTTTCAAATTACATATTTATTTTGATTACTATCAGGGGTATAGCGATAACATTCTTTGAAGATTTTTCTTTCTAAAAGGCCCCAGAAGTAAACAAAGTTACCGACTTATGTCGCATTCTTTTGTTAACAGGTTAACAGATTTGAGCAGTTTAATATTAACTATGCCAATGAGAAACTTCAGCAGTATTTCAACAAACACATCTTTTCACTGGAGCAGCTTGAATACAACAGGTGCATGTAATAGTATGCATAACTTTTTTTTATCACGGTAACCGGTCAAGTCGTTTCGATAGAAATGAGTTATGTAATATATCTCCTTACTTAAGATTTGATGAGACAAAACAAGCGCGATAACGATGTCGGGATGTTGTTGAGCAGGATAAATTTTCGGGCGACTTGGTAGAAACATTTTGGGCGACGCAACTCCGGTTTCGGGCGGCATAATCTTGGGCGAGATGACTTTCGGGCGACTTGACCGTAAACCCTTATCACAATTGGCCCTAACGGAAACTAATGGAAATTGCTTCTAGCTTGTTACTGTGGTTCAATTTGGTAAGAAATACACTGTACTTCTAACCACTTTGTATCAGCCACAAATAGCTGTCAGACACCTCACATAAGCACTGATTCGAACCCAGGCTGTAGAAAAGTCCAACAGATGAAGTAAACACTGCATGCAGTGTTTTAAAATAGACAATAGACGGATCGAAACGCACCAATGATATTACGAGTTTTCATAGCCAATAACATCACGGCTTAACTGATAGACGACCAATAACATCGCGACGTAATTGACCAATCAGGTCAATAACCAGAGTACAATACCATCAACTGACGTGATACAACTCACTTTGACTCTGAAGATGACTACCGCACAGGTTTTCGAAACGTCAGTCACTGTCAACAACATCGGTCCTATTCAGGACTTCGTTCACTCGGACGATCAAACTCAAGCTACTTATGAAATGACTCCTGTGTTCAAACCTTTCACAGTATCATTTTAGTTAAAAATGAAATAAATAATTCAATTAGGTGTTTTGTCACAAAACTACCAAACGTATTTCTTTTTAAAGCTGCACTCACTTTTTGTTAGCTGTTCTCGAACTGTCTACCTTCTGTGATTGAATGAAGTGTTGGACCGTTTGATATAGTTTTCTGTATCGCATTTGGAGTCCAAAATAACTTTCAATCATCATTTCTAACGTTACTGGGATTGCGCACATATAATGGGTACGCTTACACAAGCCCTTTCCCCAAAGATCCCCTCGGGGAAACACCTTGGGTTGACCAAGACCTTTCATGTTTACGGTTACACACCGATAAGTTGCCCTAGGGGAAGAAAAAACTTGAGCCCGGTTTCGTGGTAAACGTATTCGTCAATGATGTGAGGTATATGAAATAATTCATATTTAATTTGCGGTTGTGGATGAAAGTGAAGAATGATCATCGCAGTAAATTTTCCAATTTAAGCAATTGGAAAGAAGAAGCCTGAAAAAAAAAATCAGGGCTTCAACGGGATTCGAACCCGTGACCTCCTCTTTGCCGGTGCGTGTTCGTCAATATTGGCATTGTCGGAAGGCTGACATTAATCGCGAACGTTTTCTACTATTAAAACCTCTACATCAATTAAACTTAGCAGGAGTGACTCAGCCCTCATGATTCAGAATCTAATGTGGCCTCTGTTTTAAAGACCTTGTGAAGTTTCTTGATGATCTAATATTTTGGCCCCGGGAAGTTCCGTAGAAAAATTAGACTGTGAATTTTGTACTTCTTTACCTGTTAGTAACGGAAGAAAAAAAAGGAAGCAGTACAGCGTAGGTCATTTTGCTTGGAGAGATGAAATACAATCTCTGACTCTTTGTTACTGAAAATGAGAAATCATTTCTTTTACTGACTTTGAAATCGTCATTTATTTAAAAGTGACTATGATTTGGAATAAAGGAATGATTCTGGAATAGAGGCGCTCCCTTGACAGAAGACACTTACACATTTTTAAACCTGGTTTTCATACGTTGGGGAAAAATTTTATAAGATCGGGGATTTCACTTTTTCCCGGTGGTCCTAGATTTTCCCGAGATGTCAGTATAAGTGGCCTAGAGGATTGGCACCCAGCAAAAACGATCGCACATCGATCCGTGACATCCCCAAGGTACAAATTTTAGTCTGCATATGTCTGGAATAACCGAAGGGAAAATAGAAATCTTCCCGATTCTTCCGATTTATCGCCCGACCCTCTCAGATGATCTAAGATATTTGCGATTTCGAGTTTTCATTAATCAGCAAATTCTTTGACGGTCAGGAAACACTAAAATCCCCGATCGTCTGGATTTTTCCGACTTATGAAAACCCGGCTTATGACTGTTTCTTTTTCTCTGTTTGTTTGTGTTTCGCTGTCTTCAGAGAGGGTTTGGAGTGGACGGATATTGATTGGATGGACAACGGAGAATGCTTGGATCTCATTGAAAAGGTAGCGCATAGTGTGTAGCAACGTTTTTTTTTTCTGTTCGACTGCAAGATTTTGATCTCAGTTTTGCAAACCTCCTCTAGAAATTAGGGGTACTGGCATTGATTGACGAAGAAAGCAATTTTCCTAAAGGAACAGATGAATCCATGCTGAACAAGCTGCATTCAAGTCACGAGGTTTGTTATGATTCATTCTTATACTGCCTGTGTTATACATGCCCGAAGTGGCTGCTTTGCATGTCTCATTTCGTGTAATATTTTGAGTCGTAGAGTCCCTATTTCCACGCAACAGAGTTTCCCCAGTGGATTTTTCGAAATCCTTGATTTGACTTCAAGAGTTCCGTAATTCTGAGCTGTTAAATGTTCCACTTAGTCACACAGCCAGGATTTCGCGATGTTTTCTCGTGGAACGAATTAAGATTGCAAGTTAAAACTTAGTAATTCCGTTGCAAACTTCAAAAAGATCATTTAGTTACGTCATTTGAAATGATCGCTTAGCTTTTACCAAGTAGGGACATGGCATTTGGCGATTTTATAATGCGGGATTTGAGAAAGGTTGTCTCAATGGAATGAAGGTCGAACCATATTGGGATGCTCAAAAATTTTCTTTGTTATGCTGGTTGTTCATTGCAAATGAGTATTGTACTGATTCCGGTTTACTATTTTGCGGCACGGAATTATCCCACGGGCGAAAAAACAGTGTCTGCAAATGTTACACAAATTTGCCCAAAAGAGGTTTTTTTGGTACCTACTATACTACTTTCTAGTAGTGTTGAACAAAAACTGGCTTTCCATAAAGTTGTACAATATTTGATACGGTCAACATGTCTTCAGGGACCTAGACGTGTTTAAAAAGGTTAACGTTTATCTTTTTTGACAGGGTAACACATTTTACATCAAACCACGTGTTGCAAACACAAAATTTGGAATCAAGCATTATGCTGGCGAGGTAAGGGAATCTTTTGCGATCTTTGCTGTCTTGTTTGCACGTAGGATTTGTCCTTTCAAACTCTGGTCGCTTATTTTTTGATAACTTGTTTTATAATTCTCTAGGTCTTTTACAGCACCAAGGGTTTTCTGGAAAAGAACAGGTAATGTTTTCGTTTGCAATCTTCATGAAAAAATGATGATGACTATAATGTGGTGATTGAAAGCAAAGTTGTTAATGGTCGTAATAGAGGGGACGGTTATGCTGACTTTGGGAGAAATGTTGGTAATGGTCGTGGTAGAGGTAACGATGATGGTGACAATGATGGAGCAGTGTTGGTAATAGTCGGTTTGGCGATGATGATCATGGCGATAGTCTTCGCAGCAGTGTTGGTAATAGTCGTGATGGAGATGACACTGAATGTGACAATGACGGGAGTAGTGTTGGTAATGTAATGGTTGTTATGGAGATGACCTTGATGGTAACATTGATGGTAGCAGTGTTGGTCACGGTCGTGGTAAAGATGACGATCATGGCGACTGTGATGTCATCAGTGTTGGTAATGGCCGTGATGGAGATGACACTGAAGGTTGCAATGACGGGAGCAGTGTTGGTAATGGTTGCTGTGGATATGACGCTGATGGTGACAGTGATGGTAGCAATGCTGGGAATAGTGGTGATAATAATGAGGCTCATGGTGACAGTGATGGTTGTCAGGTGGTGATTGTGATGATAGTGGTTAAGAATTTTTTTTGATCGCTAAGATGGTGATGAATGATGCTGACTTTGAAGATGATGAAAACTGTAACAGTGATATTTAAAGTGATGGTGATGTCATAACACATCACCAAAAGACATTATGGAAATGAAATACTAAATTATAGAAACGGACGATTCTTATGGCACCAGTAACGTTTTGCTGGTATAAACGTTCCCCAAATTAATCCCTTTTACTGTTTTTTTCATTTAGAGATTCCTTCCGTGATGAGATTCTCAATGTACTGATGGAAAGCAGGTAAGCGTTTTTGTTAAAAGTGATTTGTCTCAAATTTAACATTCTTATTGGAATGTCACCAGTCACTGGGATAATAGGAATACAAGGAATACTATTTCCTCAAACACGGATACAATCAATCTTCTGTTATTATCTTTAGGTCAGATTTCATTTATGACATAGTTGAACATATGAAACCGTCAGCGCCAGCTGCAGGAACAAAAAAATCCTCGAGAAAACGACCTACTGTTAGCTCACAGTTCAAGGTGAGTCTGCATTTTTTTATTTTCTTCTGCTACTTGCGAGTTCTTCATGATCTACTTGCTATTGTAGACTTTGTCCCTTTTCATCATTGTCCATCCTGACTCCGCGTTGGTTTGCTCATACCAGTGACGTGGATCCTAGAGAAAGAATTGTTTTATTGTCAGCAAAACAGTGGAGCATTTTGGTGCTATACAGCGCTGGCCCAAATCAAGGAATGGTAGAGAAACCGCCTTAATAAATAAGTCCTGGAACACTTTTTGAAGCTACTGTTTCAGTATCTGTTAAAAGGAACACTATTCTTTGAATTTGCTAGCTGCCTTACCCTTGTCAAAACCTCCATGATAGACATACACATAATTGCAATAACTTTGTCATAGAAAAAACTTAAAGGAACAACGAAAAATGTAGAAAGGCAAATAGGAATTAATTTCGCTTACAAGTTAACCACTCTAGGTTGAATTCATTTGCAACATACGCATATAGCCGTCACATTTGCAATTGCCAAATTCCGCTCGTGCTGCAGTTGAACGTTTATTAGTAAGTCTAATCAATTCCTATTTGGCTTTTTTCCCTCTTTTCCTCTTTCTTTTTAGCATTTTTTCTAAGACAATTGTAAGAAAAAGGATGGCGACTGGTTCATTTACCCACAGTTCTTAGCGCATGAAAGCCATAAAATTGCTCATAAAAACGTACAGAAAAGCTTTATAAACTTCAAACCTAGGATAGGCAATGTTGCTATTACAGGGACGAATTTTGCCCCCCCAAATATTTTGTGTAATTGGCCGTGTTTTTTTCGAAAGACTAAAATGTACATTCCAGATTCGCCACTTTAGAAAAAGAAGGGAGTTGGGTCGAGTTCACTTACGCAAAGACTTCTGGGACTGTTGCTAGGGACACGGCGCGTCCCTAGTAACGATCCCGGAAACAATTGCGCTACACATTTTGGTTCCACCGCCCTTCTCTTGTCTAAAGTGGCGAATTAGGTGTAAACGTTTTTCATGTATGTACGAATTATGTCATAGTGTACAATGTGTTGTGGCCAATTCTTGTTCTCTTCTCTGTTTCTTTCCTTTCAGACATCCCTGGCATCTCTAATGACAACACTGGGACAGTCTCATCCCTATTTTGTTCGCTGTGTTAAACCTAACGAGAAAAAGGTATGTCCAGCAGTCAGTGCGTTTTTTAGTTTAGCTCCTTGACTAAAAGTATGAATGAGCGTGCCGCGCTGGGTACGAAAATGACCGTTATGACTGTTGTTACTCTGAGAGAAAATGTTTTTTTAGTTACGAGAGTAAGGAAGTGAAATTTTGTGCCGTGTTTCGTATTGATTTAGATAGTATCAGTGCTTTACATTTCTCTGTAGTTGACACGTTCAAAGGAAAAAAGAGCGTTTACGGTATATCAATTTTTCTTCCAGCTTCCTCAGTCCTTCAACCCGAAGGTAGTCCTCAGCCAGCTCAGATATTCAGGAATGTTGGAAACGGTCAGGATTCGTCGTGCAGGTTTTCCTGTCAGACGACCACAACACAAAAAAAAAACTTCTTGTTTCAGGTCAAAACAACTTTTTTTTCCGGCGTGTTTTTTCATTTCTTTGACGTCCACTGCACGATTACGACGTTAATAATGGAGGACGTGGACAATTTTTCCCTTTATCTTTTTGAGCCTGAATAAAATCGCACTTAGCATTTGTCCCAAAAGTCATTAAGTTTGAAAAAATGCAAATTTCTTTTTTACCGACGTTTTCACTGCCGCCGCCGTCGTCGTCGTCCTTGCTCAAGGTCCCTAATAATAGGAAATTACGGCCCGCTCTAGACATCGCATGTCCCTAAGTCAATAAGCTATTAAAATGGATTTCTATTTGATTAGTTTCTGCACAAGTACAATTTAGGCATAGATCTGTCGTTAAAAGAAAGATTTAAAAAAAGATGCATCAATAATTGGGTTTAGTGAACGTATTTGAGAACGTTTCTGTAACCTTGTTCATCCTGCAGGTACAAGGTGCTGTTCCGTGGCAAAACACTTTCGGGAGACAACAGCGATTGTACACTGATACTCCAAGAATTCGATTCTGAGAAAAAGTCCTTTAAACTTGGAAAAACAAAGGTATTTTTTCTGGAACCTGCGTAGCAGTGGTTTTTTTTATGTGCTTTTCGTTTGTGGGTCGGTGAAGTTAAAGATATGGCCGCCAACCGAGGTCAAACGACAAAACGAGAGGGGAGGGTGCAAAGGGCCTTCTTCCTCACTCCTCTCTCCCTCGTTTTCTCGTTTGACCTCGGCGCAGCTTTTGTGCGGCTCTAACTCTTACCATACGAACCACAAACGAAAAACATACTCATAAAAAACCAAGTGCTACGCAGGCTATTAGCGCTGTCGTTGTCGTTTTCACTAATTTGCACACATTTATCACAGTTGTAGGTATTTATTCCGCCAGTACTTTCAGTTGCAAGCTAGTTAACGACGATTTTAGCGCAACATAGCGTTGCAGCATTGTTTCGAATAGTTACAACAATGTTCCAACATTGCGGCGCTGTGTTGTGCTAAAAAACGTCGTTGGGAATCGTCCCGTGGAACATCACCTTCAGAAGTGAAGCTAAGCTACTCTGGGTACCAGAAGTCTTTTCTCGCGTGCGGCGATTGAGTGCGATGAAGATGCTTCTGGGTTGGCCCCAAGCCGAAGAGGCCGCGAGAAAAAGCTTTTCGGGCGGATCACAAAAAAGACGTGTACCGAAACCGAAAACCCGCGCATGAAAAGTCTCTGGCACTCAGGGTAAAGCTAATCAGGCGTAGAAAAAAAAGAGGGAAACTTGCCTAAATTTGCCCTTTTTGTTACGAATATGCAGTCTTCTAAGAGATTTTGCTTTCAAGTAAATTTCAAAATAATCACAATGGTTCACTTTTCATTTCTCCCCTTTACAACAGGTTTTTATGAAAGACAAATTAGAATACGTTGTTGAACGCAAAAGGAACGCTGAGCTCGAAGCTGTTGCAATGCTGATCAAGAAGAGGATCATGGGATACCTACAACGGAAAAAGTATTTGAAGATTCGCAATGACATTATTACAATTCAAAAGAACTACAAGGTACTTACACACATGCTGTTATTTTTTAGCGTATTTTTTATTTTTTTTTCCCTTACTCTGTGCTTTGACTATCAGGGACTTATTTATTTATAGTCTCCATCAATCAGTGTATAATTTCTTTTTAGGCACATTACTATTACAGACAATACCTGAAGAAACGCTCGGCAGCGATTATTATTCAGAAGGTTAGTCATTGTTGTGCTGAGTACGTATACAACTATTTCGAGAAAGGTTGTCGGAGAAAAATGTGCACGCGACAATCCCGAAAGGTAATATGGGATATGATCAATACACTGTTCCTGACACTGTAGCTGTCGAACTTAGTTTTGTTGCTTTCCTTTAGCACTTTCAAACATAAGTCCATGGCCTCTCCCGCCATTTTTTCAAATTTCTTTGAAGAACAGTGAACTCAAAACCACCCACAATACCTTTGGGGATTGTCGCGTGCACTTTTTCCGACAACCATTCTCGAAAGAGCTGTATCTAAGAACAAAAAACTTGGAGGGCCGGTTATTTAAACGGAGTTTAATCGGTGTTTAACAAAACCGCGTTCTACTTAATTTTCAGTTTGCCCAACGCTTTTATCTAAGCACCATTTGTCGCGAAGAGTTTCGTGAAAGCATATAGTGTAGACTAGAAAAGCATTTATCTCCACTAAAGAAGAGATCTGGAGATCCAAAGATTTCTTAAACCGCGGTCTTAGTTAGACCTCGTTTAAATAAGCGACCCGTAGAGTTTCGACTTTCAAGGATTACCCAAATAATCGTAAGCATGGTACCGCGAAAGCGCGTGCCACTTTCTATCTAGCTTCTTTCTATTTCTTCTGAACAGTATGTTTGTCTATGCCCTGCTGCGATCTTCCACCTTAAATATCTTAAACGTTCTTTAGTTCGAGAGGGGTAGAACTGCAAGAGCACTTCTCAAACGACTGCTGGAAGAGAAACGAATTGAAGAGGAACGAATACGAAGGGAACGCGAGGAAGAAGAAAGGAGAAAAGAGGAAGAAAGAAGAAGGTACAGGAATACTACCACGAAATGATTTAGAAGCGGCGTAAATGTTAACAATCAGAGAATAGCCAGGAAGGGGTAAAAATTAGCAGGTTGATTGAATAAGACACAAAGGCTTTATTGCTCTAAATCTGCTCTACTGCACTTTAGGATGTAATCCAGGTTTAAGCAGTAAGGCATATTTTGCATTTCTGCCTTGTTGCTTTTTCTGTTACTTTTGAATCTGGTCTCATGTCAAAGCATTTGGAGCCAAGATGTTTTTATACGGTTTTGAAAAATTTATGACTTCTTTTTTGAGGCATGCAATGTGGTTCCGTGCTTTAGCTAGTATGCCTTTGACACACATCATACCGTGGCGTGTTAGCAATATGTACAACACTTGCAATAGGGTGATACAGTTTATTTTGGTGTTGTGTTTTATATCGTGGTTTATCATTTATCCATTGCGTAAAGCGAAGCCGCACTGTCCATATTCATGAAGAACCCGAACTATTTACCAGTGATTTCATTACGATCCCATTTCTCTTTCATTTGCATTTAGATCTAGCATATATAACTTCGTTTGGTTCTTGTGTCCCAATTTAAGATATTTTCCTAAGGGTCGTCAGTTACTAGTCGGACTAATGTGTCGTCTTGTTACAGAGAAATGGAGAGACTGGAGCAGGAAAGAAAGATGAAGGAGCTCGAGGAATTGCGCCGTAAGGTATGGACCTGAAGTCAAATTGTCCGAAAACCTTCATGACAAACCAGAAGGTTTCTATTGCTAACCCGGATAAGGAGGAACTTGGAAGGCTTGCTTTATCTTTTGTTATAAAGTTTGTTGCTTCTAAAACAAGTTTTGCACAGGTGTCGAAGGGAGCGGATCTTACTTTCTTTCATGTAAATACACATTTTTTATCTGTCGCATTGTATGTTATTAGTTTTAATACTAGTTCTTTTATATTACATGTTACTGTGTCACACTGTGGGTCTTAAGTCTGATGCTAAAAGTTCTTGATAACAGGCTGAGGAAGAAGCTCGTATAAAGAGAGAAGAAGAAGAGGAAAGACTAAGAAAAGAAGAAGAACAGAGACAAGCGGTGCTGGCGAAGGCTCGAGCACTTGAAGAAGCCAGACGACTAGAGGAAGCCAAGAAAAAAGCAGAAGAAGAGGCTCGCAGAAAGGTAAAAACCTGTCCATCCATATAGATTGCCATTTAGTTTAAGAGTTATGGTTTCTATTCGAAGCAATATTTAGTTTGTGGTCTTTTTTGCTCGTCGAGACCTCGCGTTGAGAGTGTTGTTCAAGTTTACTTTTACTCCAGATGTGACTAGACTTACCCAACTCAAGACTTGCCTTGACGTTCACAGTTCACAGTGTCGCATCAGACTTTGTTTTCTGTCAGTCCAGACGTGCGTTGCACATATTGTTCAGTTTGAGGTTTTGGTGTGTGCCGTGCCTGAACAACAAAACCTTAGTTTCTTTTACCTATTCTTTCTCCTAAATGTGCAGTCGCTCAACATTTAGACGTTAATATAAGGTGTTGTTTGTTTAAAGGAGGAAGAAGAGAGGAAACGCCGCGAGGAGGAGGAAGCAAGGTAAAACTTCAGTGCCGGATTGAGTACTGTATAAGCACATTCGTTCTCGTGATAACTGTCGTCAGGTTCGGGAACTTTGTCATTGAATAACGCCTTTGAGATGATTCAGAAAACCTTTTCAGAAACCGTTATTCAGGTTAAATTAAGTTTGAAGGGCATGCATAACCTTAAGTCTTAAAATAGTGTAGGGTGATCATTTGTTGTAATCTTCCACCTCGCTGTCAATAAGGGTGGTGTCGGTAAATAACATTCAACTCGATGGCGAGATCTTGAGGACACAGAAAAAAAAAACGAAAACGACGTCCTGGCGACGAAGTCAAATTTTTATAGATAAAAAGGAACCCTGTGAAAAGTTGTATTTTTAGCAGAACTGCAACGAAGTCTTGAAGGAAGAAATATGTTATACTTCAATTACGTTTCGGTTGCTGGAGATCGCATACCATTAAATAATATTCAATGTTGTTAAACAAACAGAAAGAAGGCAGAAGAAGAAGAAAGACTACGGAAGGAGGCTGAAGCTGAAGCAGCTGCACAAATTGCTGAATTGGACAGACAGCTTAAGGTACAGCAGATATGACAGCCTGTTTAGTGATAAGGCAAGGATAAAGTCCCCCATTTTTCTGCAATATCCTACTCATGTGAAGGCCGATTTACACGGTACGAGTTTTGCTTACGACTATCGTGCGTGACTAGCATACGTCATGACTTTCGACCATCCACACGCGCACAATTTTTTCATACGACATCCACATGTGTCGTACGGTTGTCGTGGGTCTTATTTACACGACACGATCTGTCGCGAAGTCATGACGTATACTAGTCGGGCTCGATAGTCATAAGCAAAAATCGTGCCGTCTAAATTGGATATCTTTCTTTTCTTAATTTAACACAACAGTGCGGTGTAGTGATAGCTTACTACAGTTGCCGTTTGATTAAAATGTTTTGAGCTTGTGTAGTTGACTTACATGAACTTATCGTTTTTAGCTGGAAGATAGCGACGAAGAAGAGGAAGACACCGAAGAGGCCTGGGACAGACCGCCCAGTCTCTACGATACTCAAGATCTACCGCTCAGGGAGGGGTACCTCATGATGAGAGGTCAGTGTTATGAGGATAAATATTCGCTGTCATTTTGCTATTTTGTTCCCTTTCTTCTTCGTAGGGTTGAAGTTTGTTGAGTTGTTGTGTTTATTATTATAATTATTTTTTTGCGCATTTTAGGTGGGTTATTAAGTTTATGGAAAAAACATTGGTGTGTTTTACGAGATGACACATTCATGTGGTTCAGAGGAAAACAGGTGTGTTTTGGACTTGTTTTGGTAAAATAACACTAAAAATAGATCATTTATCATGCTGCAGATCTTAAAAACCCAGCCGAGAAAGTCTTTATTTCTCGAAATTGCTCTTCTACTCCTTTGTTACTAGTTTTAAGAGATGTACATTTTTGCAAACCGAAAATGCCGTTATTAGTATACACAGCTTTTAATAGAGGGTTTTGAAGTTAACTTGATCTAAGACACCTTTTTAAATAACACAGGACGCTCTTAAATGTGGCTGGTTGATGAAGAAAGGCGGAGGAACAACAACTCTTTCAAGGTAGGATCAAATATGCAGTCTTTGTCAGTAATTACAGACGCGATATGGGGGTAAAGAGAAAGAACTAGGTTTGAAGTATTATTGCGAACAAGGTTGGTCCACAGCCAATGTTGGCTGGGGCATTATAGTGGAGTCTCTGCACCTGTCCAATACCAACATTTCTTTTGGTCCCGAGATACTACACTTCGTGCAATTCTTTCCTTTGTAACGACGACACCTGTCACGGTCACCTGACACCTGTCACGGTCGCTTTGGTGCCAAGTTAACCGTTAAAGTCCCAAGCGTGACCACAGTCAATGGCCTCCTAAAAATATAAAATACATCATGATGGGTAAAAGGCTAAGAGAATTAAAGGGAACCTCCACTTCAACAAAAAGATAACTTTAAATCACGGGAAATAACTGTTACAGTCAAGTCAATCTAAAATATTTTTAAAGAAAGCGTTTGTATCCGAAAGAAATAACTTTTAGATTCGCCTATTTTTGTTTTCAAATTTTGCGGGCGTCGCCATCTTGAATAATTGTGAAGTGTTACGGTTACCCTATTGTTATTAAACAAAAGCTCTTTGTGTCAGAACAATAGAGCAACCGTAACACGTCACAATTATTCAAGATGGCGGCGCCCGCGAAATTTGAAAGTGGAAATAAGCGATTTTAAAATTCACTTTTCCAGATATAAACACTTTTTTTAAGGACAAATTTCGAACAAATTTGTTTATCAACATCATTTTATTCGATTTAAACTTATTCTGTAGTAAGAGTGGAGGTTCCCTTTAAGGGCCTCTTTACATGGAGGTAGGGGCCCCAGGAAGGTGATGTAACCCGCCTGTCCATACAATCTCTCATTTCAATTTGTTCGCGTTTACGTGATAGGTGGGGTGACCATATGAGAGATTATATGGACAGGCGGATTACCTCACCTAAACGGGTTACCTCACCTACCTGGGGTCCCCCACCTCCTTGGAAACAGGCCCTAATATAGAATTCTATCCACTAGTTCTTTAGAGAACTGTGCCGCGGTCTGTTTGTAGTTTTTCAGGCGGGGTTTGACACAAATTAATTGGACGATCGGTTGTTCATAACAGCACTTTCTTCTTGAATTGCTTCCTTATCTATATGGTTATTGTCATCTTTATCTCCATCTTGCTATGAACATTTTTTCTTTCAGACGAAATTGGAAACGCCGATGGTTTGTTCTGAAAGACAACGTTTTGACTTACCACGAGACAGACATGGATGGAGCCAAATCACTTGGAACCATTGATATCAGAAATGCAGTGTAAGTAAAGAGAGAACATAAAATCTACAGTCTCGCTCTACTGATTTGCGTTCTCCTGAGAACATTTTTTCCTGATTTCCACCGTCGGTATTGTTTTACATTATCTTTGGCTAAATATTTCATAATAAACGCACTTCTTGGAAAACAAATATATTGACATAACATTCCTCTGCTAAGCGTATGCTTCGAATTTTATTAGGTGTTACCAAAATTTTTTATTTATGTTCTAATGTCTCAGGGTGAGACACACATTGATGAAACGATGCTTCTGGAGCCTACATAAGTGACATAATTTAGCATTTTGGAATATTTTTCAGCCTTGGTTAGCAGATTTTTCTACCGCCATTTTGATTGTAAGATTGCTTTGCTTTACAGTCTTTCTATACCCAGCTGCGTAAATGTGTGTTGGTGACATAATACGGGAGGTAACCCTGCTTAGTTCTAACAACCTGGCAGAGGAGAAGGTGTCAGATTATAGCTGTTATTGAAGTTGAGAATGTTGTCAAACCGACATTTTTCTTGTTTAAAAGACATGCAGACTGATAACTGTTGTAACCTGTATGTACCTTTTTATAGACGCATTGTCGACGATGGCGTTAAAGAAAACGGATTCAGTATTATCACAGAGAACAGGACCTACCACATAATTGCAGAAAACACAAACGACTGGAAGTGAGTAGCGCTGCTGTTGAACCTCTCCACAACGGTCACCTTTGGTACAGAAAGAAGTGGCCGCTGTAAGGGTGTGGCCGTTGTAGAGAGGTGTAAATGAGAGTCAATGTATGGACTGTCCGCCAAAAAACGTGGCCGTTGTAGAGAGGTGGCCGTTAGGGGAGGTTCGGCTGTACTTAAGTTTGAAAATTACCGGTACACATTCCCATCGGCTTTGTAAGGTTATCAGAAATTGGTTTTTTTTTTTTTTTTTTCGGGGTTCGTTGTTTCTGACGAGCGCTGTAAGAAGTTACAATTTTTCGTAGGACTTAATTGGAGAGGGATCTTCATGAATTGAAAAATGTCTCATTGCAAAAGTTGAACCCCGATGAAACGAAGTGCAAGAGGGGTGGAAAATCGTTTGCTGTAACAGGAGTCATTGTTTTAAATTCTGAAAGCAATGAGCGACACTTGAAAACTACAGTTGCAAAAGTTTTATTAAATTGACCCCTAGTATTTCATATATCGGGATCGTGTTCCATACATTTACTTCAATTGGAAAGCGATGGAGGAGGGGGCGGGGGGTTTAAAAGGGTGTAGCGATCATATCGTAGTTCCTATACCCCAGGCATACCCCAGGCACTTCACTCTGCTTCGCCCGAAGAACAGGGAATTTTGCAATTTGGTTAACAAATTGAAGGGCGAGAAATTTGAACCTGTTGTTGTGGTAGAAGTGTAAGGTCGCACCATATATGTTGATGAAACAAGGAAAGAGCGAAACAATTATTTGTTTTTGTGTAAGCCTCAAATTTATCATCTAGCTTCAATTTCTTGTTTTATTTTTAGAGTTCTGTTGGTACTCACTACTGTTTGCGACTAGGACAATCATTTTTGTCTTGATAAGCCTAAGATAACTTGTTTCTTACGGTGCATTTTTGTGCAATTTACCTTTTCTTCAGCCAATGGTTCAACATTCTGAATCGAGTGCACAGAGCAAATGACGAAGAACTGAAGGGAATGCGCGAGGAATCTGCGAACGTCAAACATGCAGCGGTAAGATCTTAGTGTTTTACAAGCGCAATCTGGCTAAGTTTGTGGATC
Organism: Porites lobata; assembly: GCA_942486035.1. NCBI lineage: Eukaryota > Metazoa > Cnidaria > Anthozoa > Scleractinia > Poritidae > Porites > Porites lobata. Next base: position 1,147,849 of record CALNXK010000046.1, read on the forward strand.
ATTGAACACGCATTAGTAAGTCTCTTTTTAACTTCTCCTTTTTCTGTGCTTAGGGAACCATCGATGTGGCCATGATCGAGTCCTGCACTCCTGGAGGAGTAGCGAACAAGTAAGACATTAGCCTGCGTAGCAAGCGTTTCCAATCGTGTTTTTTTTGCTCTTGTCCCAGCTTTCTAGACGAACCTCGCGAGGAAACGCTTGCTACGCAGGCTAGCAAGACATTGGTCATTATCCAGAAAGCTTGTTTCACGATAAAAAGGCTTTAGGCGACAAATTTCGCGAGTTATATCATAGTCGAGGCCCAAAGGAGAAAATGCTGTATGCTTTAAGACGTTCGTTTTTCGGACAAATTATGTTTACATGTATTCTGAATCTAACTTTCTTCTTACAGTGTAAGCAGATTTACCTTGATACGAGTGTCAAATTTTTTTTCTAATTATTCTCCTCGCTGCCTGTATCGTACAAACGTTCGCCTAAATTGCCGATCCCTTTCTTTACAGACCCAACTCCTTCACGCTCATCACAGCAAATCGTGTTATGAACTTCATAGCAGACTCTCCTGAAGACGTCAATGGCTGGGTTGAAGGTATGGAGTTACATGTATTGAGGTTTAGCGAAACCTGCAGTGTTGCACCAGTTTCGCTACTTGTCAAGCTCGCTTTGTCGAGTTCGCACCTACATTCTAGGCCCGCTCTGCCTATCGGCAAAGTCCAAAGTTTGTACCTTCAGAGGGCCAAGCTTAAAGGAAGCGGAAATATATTTACATTTTTTTTTCTTGTGGCAATTAAGGATTTATTTTCAATGGTTTACAGAAAGTAACGTGTAGCGAACGTGATGCCAACTAAGAAGTAGCGAACGGCGACAAGCTGCGAAACCGGTTGTTTCCATGGAATAAGATCCTTTTTAGGTGGTGTAATACTGCCTCCAGTTCTGCGGAGAACAGAGTTTTGATTGGGAGCATGTTCGCTGTATCAAGGATTAACTGGGGAGAAATTTGTTAAAAGAAGCCGTTAAATGAAATGGAACAATCGCATATTTAGAAAAGAAGCCCAGAAATATAGGACGTGGAACTCACACTCCGCTAGACTAAGAATGCGTTTAACGTTCAGTACGATCATTCGGATAAAATGCCGTGATTCACCTTTTCAGTCGGACAAACGTTGTGTTGACTTTTAAGTACTACACAAATCTTCGGCTACAATTGTTAGTTTTTGGCATGTGATCTATCCGGTCATCATGTTGGAACACGCCCTTGGGCCGATTTTAGTCAGACATTAGGGAGCTTAAGCAACGCGGACGGTGGCAAAAGCGGCTCTTAAAAAGTGAATTCACGCTGTTTCGAAATTCATTGCTCTTATTTCATGTCGTGCAACTTATCAAATGTTGTTGAATTTTTTTGACGTTGAATTCTGAAGCTTAAAGACTGTATCTAATTAAAAAAAAAAAAAGAAATTAAAGAACCGTCGTCTTGTTCCCACGTCCCAACAAAACGTGAAATTAGGCAGTCTCACGTCGTGGTTAGTCGTGCAACGACGGTCAAAAATGTACAAAAAAGCGTGATGTGCGTGCAAAGTTGTTGTTTGCTAATCTAAGACAAACTTGCACGAATCCACCTTTCGTTTTTACGGGACCCGCGGAATCGTGCAAGTTTTTTTTATCGGCAAACAGTCCGAGAATCTGTGACAGAGTTTGTATGGTTCGGTGTAAACTGTTTGCACAAGTTAAAAAATTCGTCCGTTCAAAGATTTGTCCGCAACCCTGTAAACGGCGTCTAAACCTTTTGCATTTTTGACGTCCTCGCTGCCGTCGTCGTCGTCGTCTTTGCTTAAACTCCCTTTGTCGGATGACCGACTGTTGTTTGCAGATCTTCTCACCTGCCGAATTTTTTGCGTTTGTTTTACAGCTATACAGACAAGCAAAGAACATGAAGTTGATGAAGGTTTTGCTGATGTTATTGAAAAGGGTTGGCTTATCAAAGAGGGTGCTAATGACGACTCCAGACGAAAGAGGCAAGTCGTAAACTTCCGTCATATCAACCCTGTGATTACGCCACAGAAACAAAACATCTTGTCGTCACAACCATGTTTACGTACTCTCCTGCAAACACGCCTATTGGCCAATCAGAGCTTGCGTACTATGTTAGATATTTCATACAGAGAGGTAACACAATTGTTGGTAAACCAGCAGTTTTCATTGTGGCCCACAAGGGTAAGAATCCCAACTGGCCGGCGGCAAACCAGTTTGCTATTTACAAGTGTGACCGCGAGGAGTTAAACTCGGGACTACCAAGACCAAATCCAGTAAGCGTGGTAGCGAACTCGGAGCGTTCGGATTACAACTCCAGCGCTCTAACCGCTTGTTCACGCTGCGTCTAAATAAAACTCACTTGTCGAAGAATTTCAGGGAGCTCGTGTTGGCCATGTTGATCATGTTATACTTTCCTGTGGAGGATTTTGCCAAACATTCCCCCTTCACTGGTGATAAGAGCCAGTCACTTAAAAAATGTTAAGCTTTCGACCTGTATTCTCCTCAGCTATTAACTTCATTTTTTGTTCCCAGTTTTAAAGTGTATTTTTGTCCAGTTTGAATTATAATTTTCTATTTTATCACTTACTTTACACCATCTCCAGCTTGACTCCTTGAATTTCTCGTCCCGCAGCCATTTCAATTTTGCAGCACTTACAGTAGTCTGCTACACAGCCGTTTTTAGTGTCGTCACGCAACGCTCCTCCCCACTAGTGAGGAGGAGCGTTGCGTGACGACACTAAAAACGGCTGTGTAGCAGACTACACGTGCTGTAGTTAAATTGCATTTTCCTCTATTTGGTTGACAGATGGTGTGTTTTGACCGGAAACTCGCTTGATTACTACAAGTCATATGTAAAGAACAGCCCCAAATTTGGCTCCATTGTCTTGAATAGCCTCTGTTCTGTTGTATCACCGGAAGAAAGGGAACCTGGTAAGAGCAATATCCTTCCTTTCCTCGTAATTCATATTACTACTTCCAGAGCTGTGGCTAAAATGTCCAAGTATCACTAACCTTCTGTTCGCTTAAGTGGCCACAGAGTCACTATTAAAAAGGGCTTAAGGCTCGACATGGTCTTAAGGTCTCCATTTTCCCGTTGTTATAGTCTTCATTTCTTGAACTTTCTGTAAACTCACGTACTTGCCTGGTTTTTTAGGTGACTGGACGTTTATTGTGAATGGGAGAAAACGATCATACGTTCTCCATGCAAAGCTTCAAGAGGAGGCAATTCGCTGGGCTAATGCCATCCAGGAGGTGTGTGTGACTGTGCAAAAAAGAATTATGTGTTTGAGCTTAGATGTGTAGTACTTTGGTCCAGGATGTGTTAGACCCTTTACGAGTGATCAGGATTTTATTGGTCCAAGGTAAAACACGTGGTAATGAGAATAATGAATTAGACCCTTTCAGCTTCTCCCCAATATTTCTATAGACAATGTATAGGGACAAATGAGAATTAAATTTTGGCGTTAGGGTTTAAAGGATTATAAGTAAAAGTTAGAGAGAGAAGCGCGTTTTGACAGGGTAGAGGTATACTGCACGCGGTCATTTCGTGTATCATTGAGTTTTATCACTGCTTGGGAATTTTTTAAAGACTTGTAAGGAGTGCGAATGCATTTAGAACTGTTTTCATGTCTTTGAAAATTTCGCATAGCTGGTTAATTTTGATGGTTGGCATTTTGGCTTCGGCGTTTGTTACCAGTGACTCGAGCTTAGTCTTTCTTTTAAAGTGTTTTATTCTTCTAAGCTATTTATTTGCCATGAGGTCGACTTTTGATCCTAATACTAAATATTTGTCTTTTTCAGGTGATCGACTCTAAACCACCGGTAGAAACTCCATTTGAGAAATTGGTAGCGGAGTTAAAGGTAAAGAATATTCACCTTTTTCACATAGACCATAACGCACGTTGTCTACCTCCCAAAATTTTGCATAACCATTGTTTCCAATTTCTCCTGGATATTACATTCATTCCAAGAGAAAATCGAAGACAACGGATTGGCAAAATTTTGGGGGATAAACAGGGTGCATTGTGGTCTTTGTGAAAATAGTGAATTCTCATTTTCAGCCTCTGTTAGGGGGAACTTGTATGGCAAGAGTTGTGGTCATCATTTGTGGCTTAATAAACCAGTAGGTTTTTGGATTTAATGACAGTAATATAATCTTAAGAGAAAACTTTACCACTGATCTTTTTTTTTGCATTTACAGAACACCACGACAGAAAATGAGACGGACCAGGTGTATCGTACCAATCCAGTGTTGAAGTACTCCAAGATACCACTCAAGGCTCCTCTCCTACCCCTCCCTTACGGACAATCACAGTCATCACGTGAGTTAATCAATCAAGGTTGAGGCCATGTTCGCATGAGCTAATTAAAGTTTCCAAAGCCATACAAACTTACGCCTTTAAGTTTTTACTGAATGAGGTGTCCAAGGAAAGAAGGAAAGCAATAAATTCTTCGAGCCCACGAAGAAAAATTTCCACGTGTAAGAATTTATGACAGTAAATCTTAGCGATCTGTTAACATTCGTGGGTAGTAGAATGCACTTTTACCATAGATTTTGCCATGTTACCCGCTCAGGGACTTTTTGTGGGAAACATTTTTATTGTAGATGTCATGTAACCACGAAG
>CALNXK010000046.1:1157500-1230000 GCA_942486035.1 Porites lobata
ACTATGACGAGTGATGACCGACGTAATGATTATAGCACATTACACTGTTGAACACAAACATTTCAGCTAGCATCACCTACTATTTCGACCGATTATGTTGGACTGACCGGAACACTCCAAAATGATCGGCCCTGTTCGATGTCAATCTGTCCCAATACGCTACGATTGCATTTCACCAACATTTTCTTGACTCGAACGGGACGTTGTGACAAGGGTTATCTACTCCTGAGAAAGAGGCTGCTCGAACGGTAGTGAATTTAACCTTTTGCAGTTTTATTTCTCACGTTAGAAACTGGCATTGCTTCCTTAGGTTGTGGAGAAACTTTGCAAGGGATTGAACATTCCTCAGAAATACAACATATTCAGTCTTTTTGAGCAGTGCGGTACAATAGAGAAAAACATTGAAGACAGAACCGTCCTCGCAGATGTTTTGTCGAAGTTTGAAAAGTTAGTATTGACTACTCAACTGTCCCCTTAATTACATAGTAATTATTTATATCGTTATAGCTGTAGCTATCAGCACCGTACAAGTCAACTTCGTCAGCTAGTTTTGTCAGCTACTTTTCATGTAACCTTTACATTAGCAGCGACCAAAAATTTATCTTCTGACCGTTATTACTCAAAGTTAGGGAGGGATAAACTAGTAAAAACCGTTAGGCTGAACAGTTTCCCCAAAACCCTGATTGAATCCTTCAGTTATTTCCACCCGTGCCTTTGGTTTTTTCTGTGTTACTGAAATGATCCTCCACTGTCTTAAGTGATCATTTTATATCTCTCTTAATTTGGATTCCAGTTTCTAATGATTGAATTTGGTAAAAGTTGGTGTCCACTGACGAGTAGCCTGGGAGCAAGCTCTTTATTTAGAGGATGTGGTGAGAAGTCGCGCGCCAGTGGGACGCGAAAGGAGACTTTCTTTCGCCTTCTCTCGGGGATTGCTTCGCACGCCACTCGTAATGCAGGGCTTTCTCGCAGGCTTACTGACGATGGATTCAGTTCACTGATTATCGTTTCTGATTTCAGGTATAAGGCGCTAGGTTTAACGGAAGCTGGGCACACATGGAAGCTGTTCTTCAAGATTTTTTGCTTTCTTGAACCAGAATCAGTGGAACCAGATAGCGTTGAATATGGATTTCTCTATGAACAAGTAAGGCTTTCTGATGTGTCGTTATACACTTCGTAACTGTTACGGGTAAAATTCGTTCTCAGTTTGTACTAGTATTTAACCTAGTCCTTTTGAGAATTTCTCCCAGCACTTTCTCTTGGAGTTGTGATACAGTCCAGCGACTTGTATGCGTAATTGTAACTTTACCTTATCAGGCCCAAGTGTGATAAACATCAATTTTCTCTAAACAGTTTCAATACTCATCAATCGAAAGGTTATGAGTCAGAACTAATAAAATCATCTCTATGCGGAAAATGTTTTGGTCTTTTATGAAATCCCCTCAGACGTCTCTCTGCAGTGATTTTGTTAAAAATTGTTATGGTGAGTCCTGAGACTCAACTTGTGAAAAATTATGAGTCCCAGTGCAGACCCATTGAGTCCTAAACTGAAAATGCTTGGTCCTTTATGCAGCCAGACAGTTAATCTGACGAAAGACTCCAAAACTCTGTATTAAAGTTTACTGAAATACAGGTATACTCCTTCTATTGTAAAGCACAACAAAGACTAAAAGAAATATGTGTCGTTAAACAACAGCCACAAGAACGGCTACAGAAATCACACAAGGATATTTTACAAAAACATCTTTAGACCGATCGATCGATCTTTGAGTTCTACGGAACGCATGCAATCAATTATTTTGCGTCTTTTTGGATTTTTATGCGTCAGGGAAGCAGGACGCAGAAGTAACAGAATCATAGCTCTCTTGATGAAAATTTGCGCGCAAAAGAAGGAGGTGGGGTGGGGAGGAGAAAACGGGCGAGACGTCGCTTCGCCTCTCGTCTTTCTCCTTCCCATAGTCCTTTGCGTTTTGCGCGTGCCTCTGTGAGAAAAACGGAAAACGAAGCACCTGAGGAGGAGGAGAAGGTTTAAGGAAATATATGGAAATCGGTCTTGAGAATTTGTACGTGGATATTGCGGCCTAAAGGTTCAATGCTTGTGCATTTGTTTCTTATTAGGCTTGTGATTCCATTATTCTTGGTAAATACCCTGCTCCGGATACCACACTCTACTTACTGGCTGCACTCCGACTTCAGTTTAATGAAGGAGACTACAAACCGGGGGCCTGGGTGTAAGTATGAAAATCTTTATTAGAGTTCAACTCAGTCCCAGTCTATTGGAAAAGGAGTTTGGCAGTTACCTCAGTCTTCAAATGCTGTGGTTTCTGATTGGTTTAAATTACGTCTCGCCAATTTGTTAACCAATCAGAATTCATTTGTGCTCTGCTCAAACTAGTTCTTCTCAAGACACGAAAATGAAGCAAATTGATCAGAATTATGCATGACGAAAGTGGACTTCATTTGCTACTATCAGATTCAGCGATATGCCAATGTGCAATTGTCGGGGCGAAATAACGCTACTTCCAGAGACGGTTTTTATAATATCTAGGACGAAATATAAATCGCTTCCACGGTTTGACAAAGCTCCTTGGTGAGTCGCGGCTTCGTCGCGCGCTTGTCAATGATTCATGAAAGGCATAAAGTCCTTTGTATGAAGCGTATGCGAAAATAACCCCGAACTGCAAAATTTTCACTCAGGGTTTACATGAGTGTTTAAATACTTTGGCGCACAGTCATCCCAACTCGCCTCCATTCCGTTAAGGTAAGGAGCAAAGTTCATGGATAAGGGGTTACAACCCAGCTATATTTGAAATGCTGCTGCTTTTTTGTAGGTCTGATCTAGACTCCGTCTATCCTCCTGGAAAACTAAAGCAGAAAGTGAAGAAAGAAAACAACTCTATAGGAAGGGACCGCACCTTCAGCCTCAAGGTATATTTAGGACATTAACATCAGCTAAGTTATCCGTCTACAAATTCGATCAAAGTGATATGACTTAAAAGAAAATACGCACGAATTCACGCGGCAAATCTTCGCATTTTTTTCTTTTTTCAAGTTTTCTTTTTTTTATTAGGTGATATGGGTTTGTGAAGATCGTACCTGTTTAGAACAGATTATGTTTGCTTATTTCCTCAGCCGTTTGATTTTTGAGCAAACAGTTACATATTTACAGTCGTACCTCTTTACAACGACCATAGAGAGGAGAAGTGATGAAGTCACCAAAATTAGCGAGATTAAAGCCCCGTGCAAACGGACGCATGCAACGTTGTTGGCCAACAACTCCCAACATTACTGGAAGTTGCTGCTTCCATTTGCACGTAGCTTAAAGTTTGACCGATTTCAAATATCCTTTGCGCAACAACTCCTAATAACACGCACCAACATGTAACAGGGTGTGCAAACGGACGCAACTTCCAGCAATGTTGGGAATAGTTCACTTATATACTTAAATAAACGACTTTTTTCTTTATTTCTTAAAACGCCGCCTAGTATTTAAATTGCCCGTGGGAGGAAATCTCTATTCCTCATAAGCTCGGCTTCTCGGAGATTTCCCCGCCACAGTCACTTCTCCCAAGTAATGCACAAATTTTAAATTTAATGTTAGTTAACCTATTTATTATCGTTTTTATTCTGCTTGTAACTCATTGTGTGTGGCAAAATAATAAAATAAAAATAAAAAATAAAATAAATAGTTGGACAACGATTTTACGTCTGTTTGCACGTAGCATAAGGGCCACGTTTACGGCATTCGGCAAAGGTAGACTCAAGTTGAGAATTTCTCCAAATAGAAAATGAGAAGATGAAAACAGTCAGAAACAGTTCTTATGGATGAAAATAACGTGAAACTGCTGATTTTTTGTAGAGGAGAAGAACAGTTAAAGACAAGTAAAAGGAAAACTTGGTCACGTAGCAAAAATTCACGTTTGCCGGTTGCCGTAAACGTGACTGTTTATCTCTCTATTATATTTTGGGGGTTATGGGATAGGTTATGTTACACGGGACGTTTCGCAACGACGATTTTAAGCTCAACACAGTATTGCAATGATGGCACAATGTTGCAAACATTCGAAACAATTTCGCAACATTACAGTGTTGCGCTAAAAATCGTTGTTGCGAATCGTCTCGTGTAACATCATCTCTGAGGCTCGCCGGCGCGATTATGGTTGCTTACGCACCTTAATTTGAGGTGTTAGTTGTGTTATAGAATTTATTATGGAAAAAGGATACTACTTGAAAATGCTTCTGTGATGCATTTTTTTTTTGTGACGAGCTGTTGAATTTTATTCTCATAGGGCACAATAAGGAAGGCAGTGTCTCCATTTAGATCCGGTAAGTGCTCTCAAATGACATGCGCATTCCAATCCTAGTATTTTTCTATTGTTATTGATTATCTAGAGTGACAACCATTCAACATTGACAAGCTCATTCTCTCTTGAGATGAAATAAGTCATTGGTTAAATGCAGTTATTGTACTTTCGGGCTTTTTTTCGCAATGGATTCTCGCCTGACAATAGAGTTGCTATTGACTTAAGCCATCTGTTTTGTAATGTCTTTATCAGCTCACTCAACTGTAGGCTCTATCGAAGTTGGTTTGTGTATCAGCAGCGTTCAATTTCAAAGCGCATTGGCTGCTAATGGGTGAGGTTTAGAGGGTCCACAGTCTCCCCTCTTCCACAATCACGTAATAAGTAGCTAAAGTACTAATGTAGAACAAATTTCAACAGTGTTCACTAGTATGCACCCCTACTCCCTCTGTCAAAAGTAATTTATTTATTCTCCCCCTAAAGTGTCCCCCTTAAACGCCTTCTGTTCATTTGTTATTTAGCAGGAGGAACAGAAAATGAAACCGAGAATACTAAGAAAGCTACTGAAGAAGAACTGTCCTTCATCAAGAGTTCCATATGCGAACAGTGGAAAAGAATCGGGGTAGGAATAGCATGATATTATGACAGTAACTTCTGTATTAGACAATACCATGAGTATTAGAATAGTAGTTCGAAGGCCAATTTTGAGGTGAGTAATACTAAAGACTAAGATTTTATTGGTGTTGAAGCGTCTTCAAAATTTTCCGAGGTTTGTATGAAAAAATTCCTGCTGCTAGATATAGCATTTTTCTCTGGAAGGCAAACCACATTAAAATCGCAGTGTTAAAAGTTTAAAGCCGAAAAATTATCAAACGCATCAGTTGTATAATGATCTGTCAATCTCAGGTATTTCTCTCTTGGTTTTATCCTAAAATTTTTTCACGAGATGCGTAACCGCGAGCCGCGAGGGGCCTGTTCACTTAAGAAAAATCCAGCTGTATTTCAGAATTCAGCCGAGTTCAGCCACTAGGAAATGCCACAAATTGAGTGAAGAAAATCGCTTACATCATCCTAGGAACATTTTATTTTTTAATAGAGCAAATTAAGATTAAGTAATTTAAAATTGATTTCAGTGTGTTCAGCCTATTAGTTTCCCAAAGTTTATTCTTGTAAATTGGTACCTGCGAATTAAATTGTTTTGTCTGTCGTAAGTCTGTGATTTTGTTCGTAAAGAAACTCCTTCCTTGCAATAAACGTTTCGTTTCTTAGCGAATAATTCGCAAAAGTAGTGCATTTGTTTCTTTTATTGTTCACTGTTATGGTTTTTCTTCGAGCGCGGGCTTATTTCATCCAGACAGTTGCGGGTAATTTAGCAGCGTAGAGTTTTATAGAAGTCAGTGTTCTAAGACAGTAAGTCGACTGTTTCGTTTCTCAGGGTATGGACCAAGAGCAAGCTCAGAAGCAGTACATGGAAATATTGAGAAGCTGGCCGGGATATGGGTCAACTCTTTTTGATGTAGAGGTAACAAATAGTACCTGTTAGAGAACCCTAAATTGTGGTTCGTATAAATATTTGAAGAAGCTGTCATGGCCATGGTAACGTGGTAGGGAATGGTTTCAAAAGGCTGATTAAGCCCCTTCTAAAATGCTTCCTGTAAGTCAACGTTTAGTACACAGGAACATGGAGAGTGATAATTCTGTATTTCGACTCGGGGAAGGTCTGCCAGATCGACCCTAAAAAATTGTAATCGGTTGAACTGTAAACACAACAGGATGTTTTTGTGGCACCCTCCTGCTCACCCTATCCCCCCCCCTCCTCCCCCTCTTCCTCCTCTCCTCTTCCTCCTCCTCCTCCTCCTCCTCCTCCTTATCAACATTATTATCGCCGTCATCTCTTTTTCAGACAAAAGATCTCAATCTTAATCCTGACCTTTGGCTCGGTGTGAGTTTCAAGGGTGTGGCCTTGTACAAGCGAGGAGACGTCAGACCACAGTGTCAGTTCAGTTACGAAAAGTAAGTTATTAACTTTACCTAAGCCAACTCGGTCTTTCAAGGCGTGGTCTACATATAAACGCCGCGGCCGCTATGAAAAACGTCCAGCTATCCCAATATTTGGCCTCGTTGAATGGTAACGTGATTTTAGAAAATCACCTGACGGATGGCTAAATGGAACACTCCACTAATGAAGACGTTACGATTATGTTGATACCGATTTTTGCTCAGAGTACGTAATATTGTGACAACGTTAAAGAGTTACAGTTGAACCTCTCCACAACGGCCACCTTGAGGACAGAAGAAAGTGGCCATGGTAGAGAGATGGCCGTTGTAGAGAGGGTTTGAACAATAGAGAATGTACGAACTGTCCGCCCAAAAGAAAAATGGCCATTGTAGAGAGGTGGCCGTTTTGGAGGTTCGACTGCATTTCAGATGATTGGTGTGATCCCTGAACTAGTTTCAGTGATCGTAGCGTCAAATGGAATTGAAGATTCAGACAGGCCCCGTTGGAAACGTAACAACACAGCAGGGACCAGCTCTAGGTTTCTGTTTCTTTGAGGTGTCCTTTTAATGAAGGTTTAATTAGCCCATGTACAACCCTTAAACTTGTTAAGAGAGTTGATTTTACAACTTTCAACATAAAGGTAAATTGAAATATATTGAGATCTTCAAATTGAAAAACCCTGGATGTTTTATTGATGTGGCCTCTGTATGTGATAGAGTTGTAAGATTTCTTTCTCTTTTGTCTGTAGACCGAAACGTCTTCACATTACTATAGTCTTTTAGATTTTAGGACACATCTTCCAAAACAGAACATCACTTCAAACTCTCACCTAAAAGTCCTAATACTTTTTTTTTTCCCGTTACAGTATTTTATCGTTTGGAGCTCCCGCTGCTAATGTGTACAAAATCATTGTGGATGGTAGAGATCCAATGCTATTTGAGACTTCCCAGGTGATGCAGCTTAATTATATTCGTTGTATTCTGCAAATCCCTTTACATTTCACAGAGTCGCAAAGCTTGTTGCATGTGGTTACCATTCAGTGCTTCAGTGACAAGTGGGTTAAGCCTGGTTTTCATTAGATCTCTCTGCGATCGCTGAAGAAAGTCCAGCGATCTGAGCTGTTGTAGTGATAGCCTGTTTCAGGCTCCAAGATAGTGGTAAAAAGTCGTTCAGTAAAGAGGTGTTAAAAAAATGCGAAAAACGCGCGGTGGCTGGGGAGAGACAGGGTGGTGAATTCGTAGCCTGCGAACAGCAGACGTATTTCCGGTTGTCGCTTCGGCTGGTGAAACTAGAACTAGAGCCGAAAAAAACGGACGATCTCACAGGATAACGAATTTGAAGACATAAATTTCCACACATTCGGACAAGGAGTGTGAAATGCTCGCACGAGAAACTTGAGAATGATGGAGCTAGCTGAAGTGTTAACAGTTTTGACAGCCGAATCCAGACGTGACAAAAATGGGCGCAAGAGGATCGTTAAAGAGGCTCTTTCTCCCATTTTTCCCTTCGCCACCGCCCCCCTTCCCAAGGCGTGCGCGTCTTATTTTCGCTGAGCTCGTTTTAATACGTCCGTTCTATACTACCTGAGAGCCTGGCACAGGCTATTGTACTGATCATTTGGAAACCAGGCTTAAAATACTGCAGAAGTCTATCTTAGCTTCTTCGTTGCAACGGTCGCTCCGTTCGTTGAAGAGTTTTTTCCATTTTAATACCCTGGATATCGGAGGCTTTCCCCGCGGGGTATTTCGGTTTTTGTGTCGGCCGAAGCCGCGAAAATCAAAGCATTAGTGGTGCGACCGCTGAACCATTTTTATCGAACCTAGAGATCGATTGTAGCTGTCATAAGTTATCATATGGTAGCGATGTATTTTAGTTTTCTTCTGATTGGTTGAAAAAGGTTGCCCGTGATTTTTTAGCCAATTACAATGAATAGGAATACATCCTTTTCCCTCACGTGGCCAGCAGCTGTGCAAATTCTTTGGGGGAATAAGAACGTTTTTACACGAGAACAATTCCGTCAGGATTTTTTCGGTACACAAATATGGCCGCCGTGTCATTGTGTCTTTTGCACAAAATGGTCGCCGTGATGTCATGTGAGAACGATCTTTTTTGCAGCTGACCAGTCACGTTGTGCAATTCAGTGAACGTGACTCTGTTGACTGACGTTTTTGCTCTGTGATTTATAGGTCATTGAGATTGCCAAGCTGATGAAAGCCTACATCAATCAAATTGTGAAACTACGGAGAGCAAGCTATTACAGTCAAGCCTCATCAGAAGCATCCGACTCGTTCATGTAGTTAGAATAAAGACAAAAGTGCTGTCATGTGATACCCTGTAGCTCTTTGTTCAGAAAAAAAAAGGTTGGGTTATATATAGACGAAAATTGCAAATAGTACATGAAAATTATTGTTATAAATATCAGTGAATAGCCCCGTACAGTAGTTTTAGGTTTGATAAAACACAAAAAGTTTTCTTAAACGCTTCTGAAGATTTCCCGTATACAGCCGGTTATTCTTTTAATTTTCCTTACTTTTTGGATTAAGTGGCCGTAAACAGTGGCATTTGAAAACGTACATTTTATCAGATTTATAAATAATCCTTGAATTGACTTTTTCCCCTTCATGGTCGTTGATAAGATTCTTAAACATCATAATTTTAAAGGACAAAGATCTAACTTGAGAGAGCGACAGAAACGGAGCCTACAATAATTTTATGCCGTTGTGGTGCCAATTTTGGACATTATTAATCGTAAATTACTGAAAAATAATAAATGAAACAAACGTTAAAGATGTCTAAACCTGAGGAAACGCTCAGCGGTGTGAACAGTCCCGCCTTGCGCAGTGCGTGGAAAATTATATTTTTAAGCCAGCTTCGAACAAACCACACATATAAAATAATATTTTGATAATAAGAATTTACACACCCGCCAAAGGTTCGTAAGTTCGTTGATTATCTTTTTGTAATAAAAAAAAGATTAGCAATTATCCGATTTACCACATGTATAACGAACAATATAATAGTAACTTCTTTAAGAAGCAATTGTATAGCCATTGGTAAATTTGTAACAAATAACACAAGCCATTATTTTTAGTAGTCTCTTTTAAGGGAACAGGGCTATTCAAAGGTCACTGTAGAAGGTAATTCCTTAGACTACAGAACGAAACCATTGCATGAATGAATTAGTGAATTTAATATATCGACAGAATACTCGTCATATCACAAAGATGCCGTTCAGACTGAATCTTTGAAAGGACGAGTATCTTTGTCTCGAGCTTGTTCATTTCAATGCTCTCGTTTAAATTACACGAACATGTGATACTAAAAATTCCCCGTGGACGGAAAAAGCCGTGTTTATTGTTAATTTTAGACGTCAAATCGTAACGGCTTTGTAATTTGTTTGTCCCTGAAAATTATTAGTTTCGGTTGAGAATTTTAGGCGGATTATAGTACAATGCAAGACTTTTTTCCATCCTTAATTTTTCACTTCCTTAGTTAAGAAGATATTCTTTGTAGTTCTGTAAACTTTTGATTATCTGAGTGGACAAACCCCTGTCGTGTTTCAGATCAAATGTAAACTCCTTTGGCAGTACATTCACTTGATGACTATTTGCTCATCATTCACTAAAAAATAGTCGTTTCTTTGTTTGTTGTTGTTGTCCAGTTTTCGGATCTTTTGCATTCTTCAGAGTGAAAGAAGTATTTCTTGACAAACGTCCTTGTAAGACGAGCCGAGTCCATAAATATGATATCATTTCACATTCGTTGTGTAGCAGCTTAGGAACTAAATGTAGAAAGTACGCTTTAGAGAGTTGAACAGTTTGGATGACTCTCCACTGTAAAATCCGATTATCCAAGTGACAAATTCCTTCTTTGTGACAGTGAAAGTCATTGCCGGCTCGTTAAATGTAAACTATAGTTGAAAAGGTGGATTTCTCACTAATATCTAAAAAGACTGAAATTTGTTGTTTTGTTGTGTTAAAGAAATATTAAGGGGCCAAATGTGTGGAGAGAGAAACTGCGAGAAGACGTATCATCCTCGTACCATGTGTGTTTTTAGTTAAGATACAAAGGGGTTATATTTGGGCTTAAAATTAAAAAACCTCTAACTAGCCCTAGGTTCTTCCTAGCCTGTCCAGCCGAGAGAAACGAACAGACTGCTCTTGCCATTCCCTCAGGGTTGTCGCGCGGTGAACATGCGAGCGAGCGAGGCAAACGCGCGAGGGAGATGTAGCATGCTCCCCCTTGCGACAAGGGGAGTGTAGGAGTGTACTAGGGACAAAAAACTACATGGAGAGAATCTGGCAGAAAAATACGGTCTTGAAGTTCGCCAGAAATGTGTGCAAAAAAGGAAAAGTTGGTAGAAAAAAGATACAAAGGTGGTTGCGTTTTCTTGGATCTTCCCAGTGCTGGGATAATTCCCTCGATGCAAACAGCTCCTAAGTTAGCTTAGGCTTGAAGACTGTACAGTCATGTATTGCTTTTCTGTAGGTTAATATACTTATTAAATTCATGATCTATTACTTGTAACTGCAAAATACGTTTGTAAAGAAAATTCCCAGATTGCTGTGCAACTGAAAACAAAATACGCATGTGGTGTTCGTTTCTCGATTTAAGAATCCACAAAGTAAGGTGGAAGAAATATACCATTTGTGTATTACCAGCGCTTAATTTTGGTTAACTATTTTAATTCATGCGACATTTTATTGTATTTTTGTATTTAAATAGTCCCACCTGAAATCTATTAATATAACGATAGTAATAAATGAAATTGAAATTATAAATCTCAGTGTTATCTCTAACCTTATAAGATACAAACCTGATGTCTTGTCCCTAAATTCAATATGTGCACAAAATCCTACAGTGTGAACATTAAAATGCAAGCGCTATTTACAGTGATACTGTCTTGTCACTGCTTGTTGTACTGTTGTTTAGGGTACTGGCTGGAACTCTTAAGTCTGTGTTAATCTGGGATCAGGCCAAATTTTAGCAGCCTTCGTATATATAATGATTTATTCACTTATGTGGTTGCGTTAAAATTGGCCCTGACTGACTGTCTTCAAATCCCCCATAACGCACTTCATTTTCCTCAGTTATTGTTTTCAAATGCGCTTGGAAATGTGCAGTACTCACGATTTGAACCCAACAGCTTATGCAAATTTGGGGAAAAAGGCCCCCCCAAAACCTCGGCGAGTCAGACGAACTGAGCGGTTGTCTGACATTTTCTCCACAGCAGAGCATGGTCCCAGAGGGCATATTGGGGATTTGAAAATAAAGAATACAGACCCTTACAAGCCTATGACGCAGCGGCCAAAACACAAACTTTAAACAGATGAATCTTAAAACAAACTTAAAGGTCCCCCTTTTTTTTACCATTTTATACAGAAAAGGAACCCCTTTCATATACCTTGTACTGAAAAATGGCACTCCTTTGACATACCTAGTTGAGAATTTTGCA
The DNA here is from genome assembly GCA_942486035.1 of Porites lobata. Lineage (NCBI taxonomy): Eukaryota > Metazoa > Cnidaria > Anthozoa > Scleractinia > Poritidae > Porites > Porites lobata. The sequence continues at coordinate 1,169,256 of CALNXK010000046.1, forward strand.
TAAATGCACTGTCTTTAAGATATGAATTAATCAAAAAACCAGAGCGTTTCTTCAACTTTTTCACAGCCAAGAAGTGCATTATTAGCCCTCTTGGGCCTTTTTACAGAATGAAGTGACAGAGTTCCCTTCCCTTCTATGTGCTAATCCCTACCTTTTCATATACCTGAAGCCTGAAAAGTGTACCCCTTTTGGGTGGAGCCTCTCCGTATAGGCCATTAAAGGGAGTGCCTCCCCCACCCCCCGCCCACCCCCCGAGACTCAGATCTAAGTAAGTTACTAAGGCCATACAACCTCATTCCCAGGGTTCTTTCCAACTTGTTCCCTGGAGCTCACTTGTTTTTCTTGTGACAGTTCTGTTCAAATCTCTCCTTGTTTTTTCATGGTTTTAGTTGTAGTGTAAAATTCTGCTGATATTTTGTTGTAAAAATTTAACTGAGAGAACCCACTCTTATAAGCCGGGTGGCTTCCCTTGGGCTTCCTTGCCATTAGCTTTTTAAATATTTATATTTTTTTATACATCATTATGGCAAACAATAAACTGAACTGAACTGAACAGAACTTGTTATGGGGTTAGCAAATCTAGCTTGCCCTGGCAAGAACAGTGGAAGCAGAAGCTTGGATCAATGGTCCTGATAAGAAAAAAAAAATTTTAAAAAAGCAAAAAAAAGGGACTCCTTCATTTGGATTGATTTTGTTCTGGAGCCAATCAGACCCAAGCAGGGACTGTCTTTCTCTCTCTAGCCCTTGAGGACGAGGAGGAGAGAACCCTGGGATCAAGGTTGAAGGCCATTTTCTGTCGGCATCATCCCCAGTGCCACTTACTGCTCTGCAGTCTGGTGTCCAACTCAGGGGTTACTCCCAGACAATTTGGGTGGGCTTGTACATATCACACTCCTTGAAACACTTACTCTAGATCAAAATGTGTAATTTGTAATACCCTGCTTTAGACCTGACCTCTCAATTTACTTTGATACAGTAAAAACCCACATACAAGAACCTAGACTTTTCCATCTTAGCCTAAATAGGTTCTTATAGAAATGGTATTTAGTGGGATTTTAGGCTACTTAGGTTCTTAATTTGATAGGGGCACTAGAACCAACACAGATAAGTACTACAGGGCTAATGTAATATGGAATATATCTCTGTATTAAATAATCACCTAGAATACAGTTTAGGTGATAACCATACAGGAAGTCTATCTTTCCAAAGAACTAGCATGCGTGTCTTTCGTGCTACAGTGCAGTGTCCATAAAATGCTCTGTTAGCAAAGGCATGATATGGTTTTCATTATTTTTAGTTCACGTATTTGAATCTTACTGACTAAAACCTAGACTAAAATGTTTTTTCTGTATCATTTGTCATCTGTGTCTTCATTTTTGTAAACTAAGAATCTATTGGAAATTTTAGGCAAAATAGGTTCTATGAAAAGGGGGTTTAAAATGAAAATGTTAGCCTAGCAGGTTCTTAAATTTTAGGTTCTTATACACGGGGTTTTACTGTACTCTGTTTCAGACCAGACCGTTGGAAGGGTACACAGCTCACTCTGAGAGATGTTCCCAGCAACCAAACAGCTGCTCAATTTGCATTTTTTGAGGTTCAAATTACTCAAAGGGCATTTTTTAAGAGATGAATAAAAATAAAACATAACCCCCACACAAATTCTAGACCCCAAACCATACCCTAGTTAAGATCTCCGTAAAGGAAAACGAGGTGCCCACAGAAAAAAATTCTAGTCGCGCGAGTATTTTCGCTACAAAGGCAAGTTATATATCAAATTAAAGTTAAAAGACTAACAGCATCAGGGTGGCTAGCATAATATTATGACTTGCCCAGCCTAAAAGTCCAAAAACCACACTTACCATCCTTCAGCAAAATTTTTAAACAAATGCCTTCAGTTTATAAACAACCTTTGTCAAAGCAAAAGAAATACTGTTCACTGTGGTAAATATATCCAGGTTTAACTCCTCCACATTCAGAAATTCTATCAGTTTAAAAGATATAGAGGCACTTATTTGTTAACATCCTCCATAGTCTACAGTTTAATTTCTGCTAACATTCGAACATAATCTTCCAAGAAATACTAGAGAAACCCCAATCTTGTGGAAAACATTAATTTCCACAAAAAATCATATTTGCTCTCTAATAAGAACACTACTTAAGTATTGATGATAATCTTTATTTCCAAAAAAAATTGACTGTGATTAGACCTGACCTAAAATTCATTACATAATTTCCAGACCAGATCACTGATTAACTGGGGTTCAGGATAATCAAGGTACACTTTTTAAGTAAAAATTTTCTCTCTCTAATGCAGATCATGTCAGCCTTTGGCTGCCCCATTTCAACCTGCGATAACAAATAAAGTATATTATGCTATGCCATGTCACATAATGTTCTTGTAAATACTCACACACAAGCAATTTTTGCTGACAGTAACAAGCCCTTATATATCATCAACCCCACTTTACAAACACTGGTTACCTGGCCACTGTCTATTTTCATTGTCACTATCAAGATAATTGTAGACATTGTACTCTGTTAAAATGGTGACAGATTTCTAAAAGAGTAGGCGTGTTTTCTATCATGCGTTTTGCTCTTGCATTGAAGCCAACAACAACAAGGTCTCCTCAAGTGTCATTCCCTTGGCGTTATGCTGCAGTCTTTGGTACTAGCTTTCTTCCTCTTTGTCTGTTTTAGTATTAATATCAATAAATCATAGGTCTGTGACGTTTTTAGAGTCCACCAGGAGCATATATGCTTCTGATTCAGGCAGGTACAAAAGTCGGACCGGATCAACTCGGCCGCCAGTCCGGATCAACTTGGATCGACTCGGTCCAACTCGGATCGAATAAAAAAATAAAAATGAAATAAAATTGGACTCGGATCATAGAAAGAAACATAAAGTCTGCTGGCATCACTTACCTTTCATGCCCTATTTTGTTTTTTTCTCATGAACTCGTGGTTGGGTAAATTAATTTCATTTTTATTAATTTTAATGACACACTAGTGAGCAGCACACATACACTTCCAGTGAACATTTTCAACTTAGAGGGAGGAGAAACTATGCTCGCCCGGGACAAAAAAAATTTTAGAAACCCCGGGCAAGAATCAAACTCACGACCCTCTGAATACTATATCGGATATTCCAACCACTGAACCGGAGGGTCGCAAGTTCGATTCTTGCCCTGTGCATGGAAATTTCGTTTGTCCCGGGCGAGCATGCTTTCTCCTCCTTCCAAGTTGAAAATGTTCACTGGAGATGTATGTGTGCTGCTCACTAGCGTATCATTAAAATAAAGTTTCAGAAGTCCTGCAGAAAAAACCGAACAGGAATGAGAACACTCTTTGGTAACGATCTAAATGCAATCGACAGACCAGGCTTTTGATACTTTTTTCACAAATAATTTAGTACACTAAAAATAAGCAAATATATACATTCTAGGCGACTGAAACTATCATTTTCTTTGGAATGAAGCAAATGGTCGAGAATTCACCTTCCTTGAGGACATCCACATCTGTGTCCTTGAAACAGAACGTGTGCGTAGTGTAATGCAACCACGAGTTTGTAACATGATCTGAGAGGAACTGGCACTAGTAAAACAAATGGCGGCTGAAAGCCACGGAGAAAAAAAAAGGATTATCTGGCCTTTTTTACCCTCCAAATGGGTTAAATTTTCAGTTTTGCTAATTTAATTGTTTTTTTTTGTTGTTGTTGATCCGAGTTGATCAGAGTCCAGTTTTATTTTATTTAATTTTTTTTTTCGATCCGAGTTGGTCCGAGTCAATCTGAGTTGTTCCGACCTGGACTGGCGGTCCGAGTTGATCCGGTCCGACTTTTGTACCTGCCTCTTCTGAGTCGGCTTAATACTACGGACAGACTGACTAATCCGGGGTACTGCCATATATGGGCTACATAGGTATGTGCCGCTGTGAAGGGTATGGTTTTCAAGCAGTTTACTCTAGGATAGGGTATATAAATCAGAACATTTGGGTCTAGAATAGGGTATCCTTTTTCAGGAAACTGATCAGTTGGTTGAAGATTTTATCTAGACTAAGGAAACAGCTACTGTAGGATAGGGGGGATTTGGGGAGTTTACTCTAGTATAGGGTAGCAAAATTTAGCTGAACTAGCTGTGGTATAGGTTAAGGGTTCCAGGGTTCCAGCGGCACATCCCCACCCAGAAATTGCTAAAGTTCCCCCCGGGAAACTAATTAACCAGGTTCCAATGTAGAAATATATTTTTAGATGCTTGGAGCTTCTCTATGTCCAAAGTCAAACTTTCACTAGTTGTTCACTTCTAAGCACGATCTGTAATCGTTGGAATCCTTCTTCGTAACTATAAAACGTTCACTCTCTTCCTCCATCCAAGGTCTTGACCATATTGTCAAACAACCAAGCTTTACTTTGCCCCGCTCTAAAAATGGCAACTTTTTTACAGTATCGATTTTAATGCAGTCTCTGGATGAAGAATATTTGTCCACAGGTACCATCTCGAAGGCAACACGATACAAAACTCCCTGTACTACTTGGGAGGACGCACGCAAAGTTCCACAGATTTTCTTGTATATAAAGTCAGCGCCATCTTCAGTTTCGTTCTTCAAATAAATGCCTACTCCTTTGTCGATGTCACACATAACTCCCTCTTCCGGCGACGGACCTACCTCTGATATTCCTCCAGTCATCGTTCCAGCTACTTCTCTCCAATGCGAGAAGTAAAATAATGCGAGCAAAAGGCCAACCAAATGTACCACAGCCATTTTGTCGATGGTTTATTTTTGTTGACGAATGCTGGGCCGTCTCAAGCTCAAGTGACGCTACGAATTGTAACCGCGTCTATTTCCTCGACCGCGTCTGTCTGGGACCCGAGGCTTACACATTTTTTGAAGCATTTTAGTGGCATTTTCCCCGGAATTTTTTTCCTCTGACAAACTTAAAATTGACATATTTCTACAAAGAAAAAGATAAGTTCAAAAAAGTCGTGTAGTGGATCATTTTTTGGAGAAACTGTTATGAGTTTTTGCTTGTGTACCGTGTTAGACCGCGAGTGGTCGTCCTTTGTTCCTCAGAGCCACGCCGGCGCGGGGCGCGGGAAATCATTCTCTCTTGGTGGGGATTTAAAAGCATGAAAAGCATAATCAACAAAAGCCTAGGTGGGACCGCATCTGGGTTAATGAGCGACCAAGCATACGCCTTGCCGTCAAAAAAATGTCCTGGACCCGGACTTTTGCAGACCTGCAAATTAGTTGCACAATAAAGAAAAAACTCGCATAGGTTTTACTAGGCGTACTCCTGGCAGCCAACTGGCAGCCCCCTTGCAACAAACACAAATACAGAGGGCCTCGTTTGATGTTTGAGTGTGATTTCTTGAGTTTATGAAATCGAATGAAAGCTGCAGAAATGGGTCAGGGTCAGATTAAAACAAAAAGAAAAGCGTATTTTCTTTTTCGGAACACCAGAAAAATACCTCCTCCACACAAAATCCTGATTGGGTCAAATTTCGCGGGAAAATTTACTGTTCACGGGTTTTCATTGGTTTATTCGCGCTGAATGAATGGAACACGATTGACTGTTCGGACAGCGTTTTTTCGTCGAGCAGCTGATCGCAAAGGTGTGTAGAAAGTCTTCCCGTTAAGTACCAAATAGAATAGAAAGCCACAACTCGAGTCCTTATCGACTGTGAAAGGGAAAAAAATTCCAGGCAAGGTTTTACAGTGGGATGAGTATTTGACAAGTTCTTATAACATTCTTTTCGAGTCACCGCATCCAACACGTCTCGCTCTAAGCGCAGAAGCTTTGAATTACCTACCGGATTTTGAAGCCTAAGTTAAGCTCAAGGATTTTTTATGACCGTTTTCTACGGATGCGATCTTTAGCGAGCTTAAACGTAAAGGAAAAGTTTATTTATTTGATAGTACTATCATATCTTTCCTGTAAGTAAGCTAATTAAAACAATAGTTTGTGTGTACATGTTTGACTTTCACTTTTAGCCTTGGCTCTAGCTTAGACTTTAATAGGTCATCCATCATACTTCGAAGATACCGATACGATCGTCCCTCAAATGTGCCGCAGTTTTGCATCCTGGGTCTAAATGATAATACTTAAGCTTACAGTTCTTTTCTTTTTTGTTTTGTCAGGGAAAATGTTTTACTCCGTTGATATTTTATCACGAAAAGGAAGGCTTGGTCTCATATGGTAAGCGTTATGTTGTTAATAAAGTTTGCTAATCATATATTTAAACTAGTACTACCAGCATCTTTCGTTTACGTCGTAAGGCATTTGTTAATTTATTTAACCTTATCAGCTTAAAATTGAAGGCAAGGCTGATCGTACTTCGGATTAATGATTTGTTTGCCCAGTATTTCGCTTAGACAAATTAATCACCCATTCATAGCAACCCGATCAGCCTTGCCTTCAATATTTCAAGGGTTATTATACATTGCTGATCCTGATCTGCACCAAGATACGGCATTCACGGGGAGGTGGGGGGGGGGGAGTGAGGGGAGCTGGGGTATCGTAGTATGGGGGATAATTTGCCACAAACAAAATTTCAACAGTGTTTTCTGAATCGAAGATTGGACCCCTCACTAAAAAAATCCTGGATCCGCCCTTGCTATAAACCACTGTACCTGATACAGTATTCCAAGTCTTGTTCCTTTTAGAGTGTTGTCGGTTTTTGAATTGTTTTGTTTGTTTGTTTAGTGAACCGGCAACATTGTTAGTACCATTGTGTATTACTCTTTTACCGTGTTTATTAATGGAATTACCAGAGTTGCAAGCAATATGAGCCTGTGAGACCATACATGTACCTCAAACAGTGAAATTTGAGGTAAAACATGTGAAAACTATGGCACCATGTACTATCTGCACACCAGACTAAGTCCTATATGGAAAAGGACTCTGGCTAAATATAGCATGACAGACATAATTTATATCTTTGTTCATGGCCACCAACAGGCTCAATAAATTATGGGAAGTGGGTTTCCAATATTATTTCCTTTCATCTTGATTGGCAAATCAACAATGGCTTTTTCAACAAGCCAATCCTGGTGCATATCCAAATCCTGGTATACAGGTGGGGCCCAGAACAAGGATTTCAGAGCTGCAGTTACACAGACAGACTTAAGCAGAGTTTAGCTTGTCTTTGATGCAGGCTAGCTAGGCTTACATCACAGCACACAAGATTCAGTCCGGCATGTTCACACTTGTACTTTGTGCAACCGTACCCAGTTCCACAGACTACCCACTGTTTACATTAATTTACCAAACAACATGATTTATTTCTTGCCTAAATGTTTTTTTCATCGAAAGGCTTGCTGCTATTTATGGGGAAACCAAAAGAGGGATGACACATCGTGAATACAGAAAAGTCAACATTTGCAGAGCATGGTATGTATTATACATTTTTGTTTTCAAAAAATATTTGCAGCATTCAGATATCCCTGCCAACCCTCTGGTACAGCCTAATTGCACATGTAGGAGGGGGAAGAGCAGTTAAATCAAGGGTGAACATACACACTGTTGGAGACAAAAATAAGCGGCCGTCATGAAAAGGTGACCCCCGCAGAGGGTTGGCCACCAGCAAAAATAAACTATATGGAACGTCTAGATCATGACCACTCAAAATAAAGTATAGCTGCAGATTAAAGTAGTTTCTATCAATGTACAAATGTCACCAGATTGGCAAGTGTCAAGTGACTGACTATGTACATGTATTCTTCTCACTTTCACCCCACAATACTAAATATACTGCTCCAAAGGAATCTGTTATCTTTAAAGATGAAAAAATAAGAACAGGACTTTGTTCGATCACCTGCTACATGTATGCTGTCAAAATGCTGTTAAGTATCCGTAAAGCAGTCAACATCACTTTCCAAAAAAGATTGCTCTAACCTTTTAATTAAGCAAGCATAAGAAAGGAAATGCAAATAGTTGTAAAGAGCTTTTATGGTTGTATTTGTGTAGTGCACATTGATAAAAAAACTTTCAGCACTTACAAAGAAACAGTGGATTGATCCTATGACAGTGACCTTTAAATGTCTCCAAAGAACTGAACATACAGTAGATGAAACAAATCCTGGTCATTTGACAGTAAATCAAAGTGAACCAAGCTATTCTGCCACCAAGATGCACCTTTTTGTACTGCTAGCACTAGAGCACTAGAAAAAAAAGTACTTTTCCTGGCAGTTTTAAATCTGCCCTTTATAAGTTGAAGCTGCTGGAGCAGATTGAAGGTTATTTGGGTTGCTTGCCAGATGCTCTGAAGTTCTCTCATGGTGATTCCAGTTGAGATGCTTCTTGATAAAGGGGAGTCCCTCCAGCCAACAAAGAAGTCAGCAAAGGCATTATGACTCTGTATGTCATATCAAGGAATTTTCTTTGGACCAAAGATCATGCTGTGAAGTCTTCTGTTGATTCAGAAACAGGACAATCACCACAGTAGTGTACATGTAGGCCACAATAGAAGCCTCATTAGGGTAAAATTCCGACAAGCAACATGGCCTTGAAATAGTGACACAAGACTCAATGAAATGGCAACAAACGACATAAAGGTGGGCTAAATACCAACAGGGACATGACCAACTCCTCAAAATGCGAAACAACCATATTTGAATTTCTGACTAGGTACATATGTATCCCCCTAATAGCTAAAAATTAAACCCTAAGAAATTGAAATGAATTCTATTTATTGTGATGTGTTGAAGCTTAATTAAAAACCAGTCAATGCAAAACATATTTTGATCAGCACTGCTATACCCTGCATCAAAGCACTTTTTCTGTTCTGATAATGAGTCCCCTCCGATAAGAGCCCCTCTGTTTGAAACCTCTCCTAAAACCCCTTACAGCACTCATTGTTATGAGGTGGTTGGGAGGGAAAGCTTCATTTTTGCTTTTTGAAGTTGGTAAAACATCAGAAAGGCCCTTTAAGGCAAAGTGTCTGTCCCCAATTGTAGCACATTTTCATTTTCATTCAGATGACTCTTATGAAAATTGTGACCATAAATGACAAAACCTTATATCTTACTTTTCACGAGTCAAGTGAACAAAAACAAACCAGTCTGTTAACTCAACTGACACTACTCATGCAAAGCAACAAGACTTGGAAAATTGGAAGTTTTGGAAACTTCCATGCATCTGATTGGTCAACATTCAGATGAGCACAGTGCTCATTGATTAACTTAATATTTTAGGAAATGCCTGACATCCAAATGCGTGAAGTGTCACAAATTTTATTATTTGGATGATCAAAATTTTATGTGCATCTCATTTTACCTCTAACTACCGATAAATGTAGATTAAGCTTTCAAACTATAAAATAAATGTGCTTCTTTGAGACGTGGTCAAATATAATGTTGGGGTGTTGGTTTTGCCCCTTTATGTCATTATTTTTTAATCTACTTTCCGATACCGTTTCTTTTCTTTTCTGGAGTGATTTAAAAAATCGAAATCCTCAGCACAGCAACAGTAAATCCATAAATTTTCTTGCTCGAAGCCATTTGCTCTTTTGCTTTTGCTTTCTTTAATGCCAAGGCCTCTCTACCTTCGGGGAAGAACTTAAAATATTCCGCAAAGGAGTGCTGATTTACTGACAAGGGAGAACTTGTAGCTGTTTTACTCCACATGCTGTTCACATTGTATGCCATGTATCCAAGAGCCATTTGAAGGTCTTGCCCTTGAATCTGCCAAACTGAAGCTCAAATGGCCAAGACGATTGGTTCACTTCACTCTTGGCTTTGGCTTCTACCTCACCTGGCTTCTTTGAAAAGTACGACTGACCAGAAGTCTGAGGACTTTTCATTGTTATGTTTGCCTCTTCCAAATAAGACACAGCTCTGCTCTCCAGCTCCAGTCACTCAGGCAAAATGTGGTTTCAAACTATAAAGCACAGTATAAAAGCAGATATCAGAAACATGCTCTTAACATCAATGGAAATTAAACTTAACTTTATTTTACAAGTGAAATGCAACAAACCGTTCTTTTAACTACGAACAATACATGTATATTACAAGGGACTGATGTACAAGGCAGTAAGCCATGTAAACAACAACTAACTAATAGAGTGATTTGGCAAGCTGTAAACTCGCATTTAAAAGACGACTTCATCATTAATTTTTCAGTACATTTCTTGGGAATTGTGTATAATTTTCTTTTCTTTCTTCCTTGTGCAAATGCTCAGGTGCGGCTGATTAGAAGACAATTCAGTTCAGTGTGGAACACTGCGCTACTGTAACTCGCTTTCTTTGATGTTTCGCCTGATTCAGGGGAATATATTGAAGGAAATAACGGAGGGGACTTTATTTACACCACAGCTGTCAACCCCCCACATCTTCAAATATTGAGAAATGATAGCTAGGGAACTTATGGAAGAGATAATAGATCATGTCATAATGCATGGCACATGACCTCATTTGTGCAACCAATCACCACAAATTTGAGATGGCACAAAACACGTGAAAAAGATGTTGTTGGCATAGTAACATTATTTTGACCTGATTGGTTTACTTCCCACAAATCACATTATTATCAAGTTACCATGGCATTTACCATGTGGTCCATGAGGAAATATTCAGTATTAACATTAAAATAGCTCAAACAATACAAAATAGTTGAAATTTTTAATATTCTCGGAAAGTCGAGTCTACAGAAATGAAGGAATGGCAACCTTTGTTGATTATCCGGGACATTTCACACTGTAATCTTGAGACCAGGAGATACAGTCCAAAATCTGGAGTTTCTCATATTATCCGGAAGAGTTGGCATCAATGATATACTATTCTTTGAAGCAAAAATCATGTTCCTCTCATGTGTACTGTAAATTAAATAAACTCCCACATGACATTAGATGCCGGATATGACTAATCCAGACTTGAGAAATCCTCAGGGTTCTTTGATGGGGAAACCTTGCTGGTGAGAGGTAACCAGGACTGTAACCCAGATTGAATCTTATGCCCTTTAATTTCTGTCAGCAACACACACGTACTGTTCTACTTCTTGAACTTAACTCTAAACTGCGCCAAATATTGGCAAAGTGTCTGTTCCCAATTGTAGCACAGTGTCATTTTGATTTGCATGCGTTAGCTGGAACTAAGGAATTTAGCAACAGGGTTTGTGGTTTAAAGTTTTAGATTTTTTTTTAGATTGTTAAAGATTAGATCTTTTAATGACTTTTGTCATTAAGTCATAATTCAGGTTAAGGTATTTCAAATTTTATCATAGTTCATTCATAATCTTAGCAATTAGGGATTCAAACTCTGAACATTACTTTTGTATTTAGTTTCTGCCTTAATTTACCCATAGGTTATCTGTAAACTAGCCATATAGCCCCGGGGGGGGGCACTTGGGTATTTTTTGGGTGGGTATGTGCCGCCAGGGACTCCAAATTGGCACCCCGTTCTAAAAAAAATTTCCCCTAAAATTGATACCCCGTTCTAGAATTTGCCCTAAAACTGATACCCCGTTCTAGAAATGGGCCAATTTTTTATACTCCATTCTAGGGTGCAAAGAGTAAAACAGTTTGCTTGTTAACGCATTGAACCGTATTTTTAAAAGCAATCTGTCCTTGAATAATTTCAAATGACTGTTTACAAAACTGGAGCTTTCGTGCGTTCGAAATATTATACCCCGTTCTAGAAATCGCCTGTGAAATGGGTACCCCGTTCTAAGTCAGGAGCTTCAAAATCACGACCCCGTCGGGCGGCACATACCTATATAGGTAATGTATGTGAGTACCCCCCACCCCCGGGCATATAACTGAGCATATTCGCCACGCAAAATAAAGTGTCTATGTCTATGACTCGTATGAAAATTGTCACTATAGATAATAAAAGCTTATGTTACTTTTCACGCGTCAAGTGAACCACAACACACCAGTCTGTTAACTACAGACACTTCTCATGCGAAGCAACAGCACTTGAGCGATGAGACTTGGACAATTGGAAGTTTTGGAAAGTTCCATGCCTGTGATTGGTCGACTGGTTGGTCAATATTCGGATGAGCACGACGCTCATTGGTTAACTTAATAGTTTTGGAAATGCATGCCTCGAAAACATTTCCCCCAAAACACAAGGAAGATACGCAGATTCGCAAAGCGGCACAAATTTGATTCTTTTGACCAAAAATTTTACGTGTATCTTATTCTACCTCTAACTACCAATAACAAGACGTAGTTGAAGCTTTCAAACCCGCGTTCGACCTTTTATATAAAAGTGCGAGACGAATATGAACTCGGAAAGCCGGTTCCCTATGTAAAGTGGTCGCTAAAATTAGCCTCGTATTTCCTGTTTAAATTTTTTTAAGCAAGAAGATTAAAAACCAAAAAAAAAAACAAAAACAACAAGAGGCATTTTCGTTCACCTGAAGGTTGAACTCCCGACATTTTTGACCGCATTTTGCAGGCGACGGACTTTTTACGTGACTCGGCCGCCATTTTGTGCAACAGCTTTGGCTGGGGACGGAGAGAGGCCTAAGAATTAGTTTTCAGTCTTTCGCAAACGTAAGAGAGCAAAACACCGGGAAAATTAAAATATTACGTCGTTGAGACGTCGTCAAATATAATGTTGGAGTGTTGGTTTTGACTCTTTCTGTGAGAATTTTTAAATCTACTTTCCTACTGTGATGACACAGCGTGACCGTTTCCATTTACGGATATTAAAGCATTTTCTTTACCAAAGTTCCGTAAATAAACAATTGCTGACTTTTTTTTTTATTTCGTGGAAGGATTTTAAAAATCGAAATCCTCAGCACAACAACAGTAAATCCATGAATGCCCTCTCTTTGTACGAGTGACACTGCGAGCTTTTGCGCATGCGTCTGACGTAATTAACAGTGTATATGGATGCAGAGAGCGTCATCACAGATAAAGACGCAAAAAGAGAAGAAAGAAAACCTGAAAAAAACATTCAGGCTTGCCGGGTTTCTGTTGATCTTCTCTGCATTTATTTCTTCATCCCGCGGTTTAAATAAAATTATATGAAATTCACATGATCGTCATTTCAATGTACCACATGTGGGCGACGCACCGCTCTTTCACAAATAAATAGAAGACTTTATCTAGGCTATAGACGTGTTACTCACGTAGCACATATACTAAAATTGGAACGATACAGAGAAGATTAGCATGGCCCCTGCGCAAGGATGACACGCAAATTCGTGAAGCGTTCCAAATTTTTTTTTTTGGTTTGAAAAATATTCGTTATTTTATTTCGCTTCCAGCTAGCAGTTGTGCTTAGTTTTTTTGCTTTATTAATGCTTGAAAGTCTTCAAAAAACGCTTCAAAGTGTCTATCGTTGCACAAACCTTTATAAAGCGTTTTAAAACCTGGAACAGTTCTTTTTGGAAGAGCTGTAACTACAGTAGAACCCTGGTAACTTGAACTCTGAAGGGAAGCGAAAAACAGCTCGAACTAACGAGATTTCGAGTTATCGAGGTCGATTGAAAAATTCAATATGCCATTTTAAAAACTAATAATTACTGATTTCTCAGTACTTCCATCAGTGTATGGTGCAGAACAAGTTTACTTATTTCATCACAAACGGTAACATGATTCGGGCACTTTTATGATAAAACGTGATCTGTTCCTTTTACCAATTAAAATCAACTACCTTTAATAGTGATCAATGTTAGTTTTAGCGTTGTTACTCTTATACAACAAGAAGAGCTAATGGGATGGCATTATAGTGTAGTTAAAAGAACCAGAATTCGAGTTTTCGGTGTAAATTTCAGTGAATTTTTGGTCAGGGAAAAGGAATTTTACTTCGAGTATGCGGGGAGTTCGAGTTATCGGGGTCCTACTGTACGTACACAAGAGGTACCGGGATCAATACCCGGGTTCTCCAACCAAAGATAGAGGGGTTCTTAGCCAGGGAAAGCTCACTGACAGCAACAAACAAGTACAGCTTCAACTTAACTCTAAACTGCTCCAAATATTGGCAACTTTAAATAATTAAAATTTAAGTACCTTCAGGTTGGCTGACCATGATAGTTGCAAACGCACTTCTTAATGATTTTAGCGAATTTCCCGTTGATCATCCTGTTTAACACTATGAGACAGGACTGATAACCTCGGAAGATATTACAAGATGATTATTTTACCGTTGCTACCGCGGTGTGTTGGGCCATCGGATCATGTCTTTCGTCTGTGTCTTTCGCAGTATCCATTTTTTTTCTTTTTAAGTCTCTGATCCGTAGAGAAGGATTGACCTCACATTGGAATTGAAGATGCGCAGTGTTGGTCTTGTGGCTATTTCCCTAGAGACCAAGATGTCATTGAGGCTAAAGAGGGTTGTTCTAGCTTTTCCCACTCAGATCACCTGCACAAAAGGCTGTTTATGTCCCCCAATCGCCTCCTTTGGTTTATAAAGCGGCTACCAGTGATCTTTCAGTCCGTGGTGTACTCTTTATCCAAAGTGCTGCCCAGGTAGGTGAAGGAGTTGACTTCCTCAATAGGCTCACCACTTTGACTTGTTCTTGTTGACTCCCAGCTCTTTTGCAAGGGATGTGTTTTCTGTAAAGGGACTGTTTAAGGAGGAGTCAGGAGCTGTTCAAATCCGTATTTATTGCCTGCTTGCTCCGATATAGCAACCTCCTTGCAAATCCGGAACCTTAAGATTACACAATACAACGCCATACAAGGTTGGTGTTGTTGTTCATCCTTTGGAAGTCGAAGATGACCATGACTTTAGACTGACGACTAGCGGCGGTGGGGTCCGAAAATGGCAAGCGAGGTCAATCCGAGCCCAGAAGGCCCGCCCACACTTGGTCCGTGGGTCTGTAGGTGATGCAGTGGAGATGGAGGTTGCTCTGGCTTTGTGGGCGGTACGTTTCCTCTATGCTTTAACGGTCCGTCGGTTTTCTGCCGTAGTGGTGACTTTGCTACGCCAAGTTGGACGGTCCTGGTCAAGCGACTCCCATGTACTGGGGCTGATGTCCAGATCTTTAAGGGAGCGAGTGCTTGCCCTGACAGAGTTCTCCATTCAGTAACTATTTATGGCAGTCGGCTGTCAGACATTCTCTAGACATGGCCTGCCAATCTAACCTGGCCTTTCTGTTGAAGGGTATGAACGTGCGGGATGCTGGCCCTTTATATGACCTCCGTGGTAGGATTTTGTCTGTCCCGCCATTTGATGTGGAGATGTCTGTGGAGGCAGCTCGATCAGGTAGAAATGATTGAGGTGCTCGTTGTGTCTGCTATAGACAGTCCAGGTCTCTTTGAGGGACCCTTTGAAGCAGTCTTTGAAACATTTCTTGTGCTCCCAACCGAACGATTTCCCTGACAGTGTTCGCCATACAGTAGCTGCTTTGTAAGTCTGCTGTCAAGCATTCTGGAGACATGGCCTGCCCATCTAACCAAGGCTTTCTGTAGGAGGGTGTGCACGCTGGGATGTTGGCCCTTTCTAGGACTTCCTTGCCAGGAATTTTTTCCTGCTATCTGATGTGGAGGGATATGCGGAGAGAGCTCAAATGGTAATGATTGAGCTGCTTGGCGTGTCTGCTATAGACAGTTCAAACGTAGAGGAGAGTGGTGAGTACCACTGCACGGAAAACCTTCAGAAATTCTCACGGAGTCTTTAGAAGGCGACGCTGGCCTTAGCTATCCTGTTGTTGAATTCAGCATCAAGGTACACCTCTGTTGAAGGTGTACTACCCAGATAGGTGAAGTTAGGATCAACTGCCTGTAGGTTCTGCCCCTTAACGATAAGTATAGACTGATACATAAATTAAGCAGTGTTTTTAGTGCTGATGGTGATGACGAAGCTGTCACAGCCTTGACATAAGCAGTCTGTTTCATGCTGCATCGTCTCCTCTGTTTTGGCGTTGAGGGCACAGTCATCAGCAAATAGGAAGTCTCTGATCACGGTCTTCTTCACTTTGTAACAGACTTCAGGCGCCTGAGGTTGAACATCCCGCCGTCAGTCCTGTATCTGACCGGTATTCCGTCCTGGCAGTTATAAAAGGCATCAGTCAGCATGGCCGAGAATACCATACTGAAGAGAGCAGCCTTGTTTCACGCCTTTCGTAACTGGGGAGGCTTGTGAATCGTCTCCGTCATAAACACTTTATACCATCATGCCATCCTGAAACTGACGGATAACTTCAACGTTAGCTTCTACAAGTCGTCTCTACTCACCTTATCAAAGGCTTTGGTCAGGTCAACGAAGGTCACAAAGAGGTCGCTAAGTCGGTCTAGGCATTTTTCCTGGAGCTGACTTGCACCAAATATCATGTCCCACGTTCCGAGCGAAAAGCACTCTGGCATTCTAGTAGGAGACCTGCTCAAAATGTTGGATGAGGCGGTTCAGCAGCACGCGATGATTGTCACTAGCTAGACTGGTGGTCTTTGCCACATGACAGCTGTTTGATGGCCTTTCAGACTTAATCTGTAGGCACCACATCAAGGTCCTAATTTGAGGTAGGCGGGCAATGGCCTTGTCATTGATTTGAGCAGGGTGGTTGACGGCCTGATAAAAGTATTCAGCTCATCGCTTTAAGATCTGCTTCTTCTCAATCTGCAGTTGAGTCCCATCTGTACTGAGGAGAGAAGAGAAGCCAGAGGACTGGTCAATGTCTGTCTGCGTAGCTCTGGATTTCATCGGCCTTCTTGCTATACCACGAGAAGTTTCTTCTGCGCCTTTTGTTTAGCTTTTGCAAAGGCATCAGTCCTTGCTTGTGACGTGGGGCCATTCTGCTCGGAACAGTTGATGTTTTTCTGACAGCATTGCCTGTATGTCTTCATCAGTCTCATCGGATCGGGAACCAGTTCTGATTTCTGCAGGTTGCTAGTCAGAGTTTTTCAAATACGGTAGAGTAGAGTGCATCTCTGAAGGCTGCCCACCGCTCTTCAATGTTGTCCTGGCCATCCTGGGGTAAAACAAGAAGCCTTCCTTCTAGCCCACTAGATTGAACTTCTGCATCATGACTGCTCTTCAGCGTGGAGCTATTAAGCATCGTTGCAGCCTTTTGCCCATGGAGTCTTCTTGTTGGCGCCATGCGAAGTTTGTACTTCCCTAGGACTAGTCAATAGTCAGTTCAACAGTCTGCAGCGCACATTGCCCTTGTCACTCTCACGTCATGCCTGTCCCTCTTTCTTGTATGACATAGTCGATCAAATGCCAATGCCTGGAGTGTAGGTACATCCAAGGTGTCTTGTTATGGTTAAGGATGCGGAAAATTGTGTTGGTGATGACGAGATCATGTGTAGCACACGGCAGAAGCAGAAGGCCATTGCTGTTCCCTCTCTCCACTTTTGCGGGATAATCTCCTTACTCCAAATCTTGATTGGTGAGGAGATTGGAAAATATAGTCTTTATGTCGGCCCTCATTGACTTTGCTAATACTCCATTGCCATTCTTTAGTGTCATGGCTCTCCATTTTCAACTCGGTGAAAATGCCTGACTAAGGCCAGTCTTGGTTTGTCAGTCCTTCAAGGGGGGTATGCAGCCCTGAAGATGATGCTACATAGGAATTAGAATATCAAAATTAGAAATAGAATATCAAAACATAGGAGACGTTTCCGCGCGAAATGACGTCTGAGGAACGACTGGACAAAATCCATACCGAAGTCATTTCACTACCCAGACCTGGGTAATGTTTCTGTTTGGTTGAAGCCAATTTTCATCTCGGCACAACCAATCAGAAGCCCCTTTCAGATAAAGAGTAATAACAAGTCATCAGTAAAGAGGTTTCTGTGCTCGTTCTTCAGACGTCATTTCGCGGATAAAACAGTCGTGGTCCCGCGTTTTCTCAGGCTAGCTGTTGTAATGTCCATATCATCATGTTCGACTAGTTTGTGCCCTTCGGCGGGAATACCTTGCTCATGTTTTGATTTTTAAATTCTGGTGTATTTGAATCGAAAAAATCAACTAACTATTTGGTTTCTTTTTGTTGTAGTCGAGATATTGTAGATCCTGTGGTTCCATTCGCTCTTCGATTATCGTCTACCCTCATGTTTGGTGTTGTGCTAATTTACCGAGAACAAACAAGAACAGTGTGGTGTAAGGAAAATTTGATGATTTTGCCCTGTTTTTGATATACTGTTTCTCTTTCTGATTAAAGGTTAGGGGCACACAACGACAGGTTTCTTCCAAATGCTATTTGAAAACAAGTATTAGAGGACTTTTCGCAGCGAAACTCGTCTTTTGGTTCCCCTGTAAGTTTCTTGGCTTTGTTGTCCGCTCCAATCCACAAAGTGTACCACTAGCCGTTATTGTTCCTGAAATAATTCAGGCGTACAAGGTTTACTGATTTTGACAGCAGAAAAATTAGAGCGATTTTCGTATGATCTTGAAAAATGGTTTCGGGAAGTGTTCGTTATTTGTTTTATCATCCAATGATGAAAAGAACAAAACATGGACTCTTCGTTTCGCGCCAAAAAACCCTAATATGGAGAAGGCATTGTTCAATTGGCCAATCGTGTTGCAGTATGACGTCAAAGCGAAGTATCGATTGATTTCTAGAAAGTTCTCTGGTATAACGTTTTTTCACTCGAGCGTCCTCTTAAACAACCAAAAGCCACGCGCTTTTGTATCCGTTCGATAAACCAATCAAATCGCCCTATTAGTTGTTTCTGTTTTGTTCGCGCGTTTTCATTCAAGGTCATGCGAAAATCGTTCTATATTTCTTCAATTAATGTGACTGTCTAATTTCTTTTTATTTTGTAGCCGAAGTAGTAAATATATTGAAGAATTTGAAAACTGCATCTGAACTGAGAGTCAGCAGTATTGACTTGGTCAATCCATCGCTAAGGTAATACAAAATCCCTTTGACTTTTTCCTCTGTAAATACTAAAAATATTTTATCCGATATCCGTTGTGATTTTTTGTTTTCAGCTGGATTAACAAGAGCCTACAAGGAAATATTTACGTTAAACGCATCGTATTTAAAGAAGGGACATCTATGTCGTCTACCGTTACGCTACGTTACGTAATGTTTTGTTATATCACGTTAAGTTATCTTATGTCATGTTGTGTGATTTTGTGCGGCTCAAATTATTTGGCCAGTTATGACCCAGTTAACAGCCATTTTTCAGCAAAGTGACTCTCGGTATCATCTTCTCACTCAACAAGGTCCTCACCCCAACGATCTAACATTACAGTATACATACAGGACCAACCACTTCAAGAATAATTTGAACACCCGTCCCCCTCTTCTCTGATTGTTCTTTCCTTCTGTCTCGAAAGACAGTGGAAAGCACTGGAAAACCAAATTCCTGACTTCAAAGTAGGGTATAGTGTTACTGAAAGTACCAATTCTTGAGTGACAGTCTGTTCCAGTCAGTTGCCACATATGTAAGCTGTACCTAGTGAGGGTGGGGCAGCAGCTACCCCTCTTTGTTGTTCCCTTTGTCGTCACGCAACTGTTCCCGCCTGGCCTGCGATCTCTTTGCACTCGCCCGAACAACACAAGGCTTAATGCCGAAATCATTCGGCACTCAAATGATTCCCACGAGTCAGGGTCTATCTCGCTGGACTTAATGCCCCTATTGTACACGTCCTTGCAACTTAGCACTGGGCAAACCACTGATCTTGATAATGACGTACGTTCGCCATAAAGTACATCCCTTGAGAGGTGCCCGTCTTCTATGCTCCGACGATGGCCGAATCAGCGCAATCGTCTCATAGATAGATAGATAAGAACTGTATTTTAGCACGATAAAAAGATCAGCATTGCTGGTAGAAAGCGTATGGAGTTCCTGATAAAATTTGTTTCTGGTCTTGCAAGAATGATGTTCTCGTTACTTCTGCGGCCTGAATTCCTCTGTAAAAACAAATCTTCAAATTCCGTGACGGTGTAACTTTTTAAAAACTTGAAGACAAACTCCGTTAGTCGCAATTTGTACATTGTTTCCAGACTATCCCATCCAGTTCGCATTAAGACATCTTCAGCGCTGGTGTCCCATGGCAGTACATATACAATCCGTCCAGCCCTTGCATGGAGTTTCTCCAGGTTGTTTTTTGTCTCTTGGACAACAACGCTAATACATGTATACTTGTAGTGTGCTCCCCTTTGGGAAAACCTTGTTAGGTACGTTGGGTATTTTATTTTGCCAGGATTAATACCCATTATGTCCCTCAGGCAATGCAGATGGGAACTGTTAAGGCAGCATTCCTGTCGAGAATAAACTGTCCAGGTTTCGCTGTTACAGCGAAGCGCATCCTATACACAGACATTGTATACCATGATCTTGGTATTTGAAGTCGGCTTAACGTTTTGCCACACACTTTTCGACAGTCTTTACATGACAGGTGCTGTTTGCCGATGCGCGTTCTGATCTCACCCGAAAGGAATAGATTAGCAGGAGATATTAGTCTCCCTCGCAGCCGTTTTTAGTGTCGTCACGCAACGCTCCTCCCTATAAGAGCGTTGCTTGACTGTGACGACACTAAAAACGGCTGTGATGGAGACTGAGAGGATATTGGAAGCAAGTAAGTCAAATCATCAACTGCTTACGGGTTGTATATAACTCCCATGGAGATGCTCGACCTTGGTCCCTTCTCCTGTCAGTCAAAGCAGTTCCACCGGCCCTAAATGCTTAGCCACACGAGCAGGTGCTTGATATTTATTAATTATTGGGGAGCTTAAGCAACGGCGAAGGCGACAGCAACAAGAACGGCAGAAAAGTAATAGGTTTAGATTGACAAAACAACAACTTTGCACGTGCATCACGCTTTTTCGTACATTTTTTTGGCGTCGCTACACGACTCAACGTGAAAATGCCTTATTTCACGTTTTGTAGTGGACGTGAACACAAGACAACGACTTTCTTTTTCTTTTCCTGAACTTTGATATAGTCTTTTAGAATTCAACTCCAGAGACATTCGCCAACATTTGACGAATTGTGCAAGTTGGAATAAGGGCGATAAAGTTTGAAGTAGCGCGAATTCAATTTTTGAGTGAGGCTTTCGTAGACGTCGCCGTCGTTGTTACTTAAGCTCCCCATTTAAAGATAAAGTTGGCGGGATCCTGTCAAGCAGTTTTGTTGTCATATTTAAAGATGTTTGTGTCTGTCACTAGGGAAGAAGCCATAACAGATCCCTTGGATTTCTCAACTGAGACGTTTCGATTGGACTTGGATGTTCACCGGATAGCCATTTTTGGGCCGGTAAGCAGTGACAATAGATAGGTTAAGCATCACTTTTACGTCAAACGGCAAACGTGAAATTGTACCAAGTGTCTCCCTAACTAGTCGTTTACTGTTCATTATTTCTACACTTAAATTAGTAGTTTCACCCACGTTTTTTATCCATAAGAATTGTTTTGAACCGTTTTTATTTGCTCATTCTCATTTTGAGAAATTCTCAACTAGAATTTGACGTTGGCCGTTTGCTGTGTACGTGAAAAGTCACAAGAACGTTTTCGGCCTTTGTCAGTTGCTATCGGCGTCCTTTTTCCTACCATAGGACCGTTCAATATCGATAGCTGTGTGCGACATAGATAGCTTCAGCCTCAAGTTGTTTAGCACCTTTTTGGTAACTTTTGCTATATCTGGAGCACCTAAATAGCACCTTTTGTTATTTAGAGTTACTCTCTGGCAACTTTTGCTATTTGGAGCAACTTTTGACTTTGGGGGCAACTTGATTAAATTTTTAGCGACGTATGGGAATTCCCAAAAGCTCTAATATCTTTTAAGCCTTGTAAAACATCATAGAAAGAAAATGTTATAGCTACAATCAGGAACCTCAAAAAATTTAACAACTTGGAATTCAACCTTGTTATGTGCGCCAACTCCTGACCCCCCTTTAGGTGGACTACCCGAGGGTTGAGGTCAGTGGTTCTCAAAATGGCGACAAACACCTGACTTCTCTGCCTCGAATAAAAGCGGCCCTATCAGGATAAGAGAATGCACTTGCACAATGCAAACCAAAGAGAAAAAGACCTTGTTCTGAGAAGGGTTTCGTCTCACAACGTTCCATTTACCCGAATGACAGACTGATGTGACCAGGCGTGAAAATTTAGTCGCCAATGCGTAAAAGCTGGTCGCATTGGCGATCCCACAGGTCGCAACGTCGAGCCCTGTGACTTTAAGTTTTGTACCCCTTTATCTCTGCCCGCCTCGACTAGCACCTGCTGTATAGCTATTTGCGGGCGGAAACGGACTTCATGTATGTCAATTGTTAATCAAGTGTGTGTGGATTCGGATGGGAGGGATATGGAGTTAGATTTGAGAGGACTGCAGTAATGCTAATGCTCCTTACTTAACTGCCTTTATCCTTATATTCATTAGGGGGACTACTTCACCGTAAATGGTCAAAGATATCAAAGCTCGGTATCACCACAGCCTACAGACGGAGATTTTAGTCCCCCAAGTTTACCACGGACTCCCGTTCAACTTGAAAGCCCAGATTTTCTTCGGGAAGGGCGTGCGCCCTCAGGTTCAGATTTTGAACATAGCCCTTATCTTGCCAGGCCAGCCGATATAAGAATACCTGAGGTCGACCACATTCGTACGCGGCGAGATGAACCCATTGAGGTAAGTATTATAGCAATCACGCCTAAGCGGTGCTTGCCAAATTGTTTCGAGGATATGAATTACTAGACCGGGAAAAAGGACATTTGAAGTATGATGCAAAGACAACCTATTTAAAATGCAAACTGAGTTTAGCAGTTCGAAGAAACTTGAACCTATTACGCCTAGATACTGGACATATTGCCGTAGCAATAATTCATTTCGTCTTGGACAAATTTATTCTCAACTTTATACAGATATGAAAACCTAGAACCTTGTATGATATTTTATTTATTAGTCTTCAATCTTTTTCGATAGATTCCAGATGAGATAGACATAACCGGAGAATTACCTCCACATGATATCAACATTTCTCACCCTCCTTCGCCTGATCAACCTCAGCCTCGCCCAGACGCTAGCCAGCGTTCTCCACGCCCTCGTTCCAGGTCTCCTCGTGCTCGGTCCAGGTCCCCTCGACGTCGTTCCAGATCACCTCGGCGCCGTTCCCGCTCTCCTCAGGCTCGTTCCAAGTCACCTAGACGCCGTTCCAGGTCTCCTCGACGTCGTTCCAGGTCTCCTCGTCGACGGTCCCGTTCACCTCGGCGCCGTTCCCGCTCTCCTCGGGCTCGTTCCAGGTCACCTCGACGCCGTTCCAGGTCTCCTAGAGCTCGTTCCAGGTCGTCTCGACGTCGTTCCAGGTCTCCTCGCCGAAGGTCGCGTTCACGTCGCCGCCGTTCGCAATCTCCGCGATCCCGACAACCACGTTCGCCTCGTGATCGCTCTCCTCGTCTCCGTTCTTCTTCTCGACCGAGGTCTGAACAGCCACCAGTAACAACAGAACCGTAAGTTGACATAACAAGTATTGTGTATGATATGGAAAAAGGCATACTGGTTTTAAGGTGTTCGTTTATTATTCATTCAATATTTTTTCAAGCTTGTAATATGCTTACCGCTCCAAAGAATTTCTTCTTTCTTTTTCTTTGTCAGCTCCTCGGCAGTTTTAAGATATGGACAGTTTTTCTAGGAGTTATCTTTCCATCTTTTGTGCGCATTTTTGCTATCTTTGTGTGCCAGTTATTCGTCTATTTTGTCTTAGCAAGGCGTTTGAAATCAACCATTTTTCGTCTATTTCCACGATCTGTATTGCCTAAATAGCTCACCCGCTGCCTCGCTGTTGTGCGATGTCACTTCCCAACTAACTTGTAACCCCCTTGGAACAAGGGAGAGACTAAAATATCACTGCAAATATATACTCAAATATACTTTAAGTCACAAACATTTTGCGCTCATTTTTATTTTACTAACCATGTTCACTGACCTTCATAACCAGAGGAATCCCACCTCATATGTCTGGAGTAGAACCACTGGACGAAGAGCCTTCCGCGGCTAGAGTGCTGATGATGGATGAGAGAACCGGAGAGTTGGTTACACCTGAGGGTAAGGATGCCAACTTTGTTCGGTAGGAGCTAAGGGCATTTAATAAATAGGAACCTGGGCCCGGTTGCATAAAACGTCCGTAACAATTACGGGTACGCGTACGTGCACTCGTAACTTAAGTCAGTTGTATGAAATCACTTAAGTGGTCCACTTAGGGAATTCACTTAAGTGGTTGCACTTACGATTTTCGTAAGTGTTCACTTAAGTGTCGTTTATGCAACAGAAATTGCGGGTGTTGCATAAAACTTTTTTTACGGGAAAAATAGCACGTAAATTTACGGGACCTATGTAGGTCCCGTATCGTTACTGTTTTTACTAAATTTAACGAGATCTTTTACTGAGAAGTGAAAAAAAGTATTTTTCTTCACGTAATTCGTTCTAATGCGCTTTGTTAACCTCTGATGTAAACTTTTGTGAAAAAAGAAGAACTAACATTTACAGTAGATATTGCAGAAAAACAACCTTTGCACGCAAATTTCATTTTTTGAGAGGCTTAAAAGTGTTCGAAACGACTTTTAACTTTCTTTACACTCGCCGATGGTTAGCTTAAAAAAAAATAAAGTACTATATCAAGGTTACGTGTGCCCTTAAGTGAGCCCGTAAGTGACCACGTAAAACAGAAACTTACGAGAGTGCTAAGTGCGTTCCATGCAACACCCGTAAGTGTACCCATAACCGATTCGTAAGTGACCTACTTAAGTGAGCACTTAAGTCCAGATTTTATGCAACCGGGCCCTGAGCCCCAAGACATGAAGGCAACCAGTAAACACTCGCGAATCTCTAGCTAAGAAAATCAGTTTTCTGGAGTTACGTAACTGATGATGTTGATGACGAACTTTATTAAGGTGTTTAGTCTTTTAGCTGGCCTAGTAAGGCCCACTAACAGGGGACACTAATTGAAATACTACCAAGAGAATCTAACTACTTAATATAAGAAGAATATTTACATGCCTCCTAAAACTAAAAACACGTATTTCAGCCCGACCTATATTTTTAGCAATGTTTTAAAAACCATGAGCCGTTTTTTGATGCTGAATCTATCGCTTATGAGTAGGGTATGTTGTTGTGGCTCGTCAGCGTTAGTTTTGTACACAGTACATGTGAAGTTCCTCAACCTGCTTCAAAATGAACCGTTGTTTCAGATTTCCTGATGTTAGTATTGTTTCACAGAACCAGATCTTCCAGATTTTCCTACTTCAGTTAGAGAGCCAGATGAGGTAAGAAGAGTAAAGGCTCAGCTACATAATTCCCGAAATACGGCCTATAATTCTTTCCCGAATTTCCCCGAATAAAGCTCTAAATTATTTTAGAAATATCAAAAAAATTCTCCAAAAACTCTCTAAAATTCCCAAAAATTCTCAGAAATTTCGGTTTTTTTATTGTGAGGCCCCTTTTGGTGAACAACCGCTGATAAGCTGTAGTGTAGAGGATTGAGAAAAAAAACCCACTGATTTGTTGTGCTCAGTAGACAGTGTTCTAGACACCCCTGAAGCATGCGATCGGACTGAGCCCTCTCATGGTAGGAAGGAATACAACAACAACAAAAAAACGTTTTGTCAACGTTTTTGCCTGTGAGATGTTGCCAAAATGTCGGGTGAATGTTCAAATTGCTCTAAGACTCTCGAATTTGTCACTTTCTTTCTAAAATTTGTGCGATTTTCTAAAAGTATTTTCGACGTCTTAAATTCGCCCCCAGAATCCGGAATTATGCAGCTAGGTACTAGGAGAATCATAACTATAGTTATTATACGTGCGAAAACGCAGAATGCATCTGCAACACATTGAATTTACTTCCCATAAAGAAGTCCAATTATGCATCGTTTCCTAGTAGAGCTATAGGCGGTTAAATCGCCCCTAAGTCCCCAACAATGTTGGGAGGTGTTGCGTCCGTATCATCCAGGGTATCAGCCACAGGCAACCCAAGCGTACTCGCCGTGGATTCGCACTTTAGTGGTCATTTAGTCTATGGGTATTGTCTGAACCCAAATAGAAGAAAACCTCACATCAATATCAATAAACATAGACTAGATGTCCTCTTAAACCCGAATCCACCCACAGTAACGCTTGGGCTTCCAGCGGTACATAACTCATAGTTTGATACCTTCATCACCAGTGAGTGGTCCATATAAACCCTTTACTCAATGAATGACAAATTCTTTCCTCTTCAGTTGGCTGTCCCCCAGGGTTTTGTTACCCCCGGGGGAGTGGTCGTTACCACTACACCCTCCCCGCCAAAGAAGAGGAGAAGAATGGCTATTGACAACGTTATTACACTTAGTAAGGAAGTTATGAAAAGGAACGTTGATACTGGAGGACGAGAAACTCTTTCTGAACGGGTGAGTAAACTGGAGTACCTGAAAAGACATATCATTGGCCGTTTTGATGTTGGCAAACTGCAGCGCCGCGAGACGCAAGGCACTGGGGAGTATTAGGCTATGTTCATGCTATACCAGATAGCTTTTGCGCAGGCGCGAAAACCGGATAGGGCTTCTGTTCACACACAAAAACGGTGATTTCGGCCTGATTTCTGTGACGGAGTGAAGCTGCACCGCGCCAATATCGAAAGAGGAGCGTCACATATCGGATAAGTTTCTGTGCCATACTTTGGTGCACTGTGAACACCTATTCGGACCGTCGTCGCGGAAGTGAATAAGTAGGAACGAAGAATCGAACCCACTGAAACGGAGGTAAACATTCGGGAGTGAGGACTGGGAATTAGCGCGCAAACCCTCCGAGCCAACGGCTCCAACACGGTGTTCGGTGTGTGTGAACAACTTGTTCCGGTTCTGTGCTGTTGCTGTTCACGCATGTACTATACAGGATACCTTTTTGTGTCGGCATGATAAGCTATCAGGTAAAATGCGAACATAGAAAAATCGCCTGTGTCTGTGAAGAAAAAAAAGGGGAAACTGAACTCAGGTTTTATACGCAAATTGTTGACTCGGCTCACACATCTCGAATCTAAACTTTAGGTTTTGCAGGTGGATAGTTCTTGGTTATTTTGTTCCTAACTCTGTTAATGAAGAAGGTTCATTTTAACTTGAGTCCTTACTTGTGTGAGTTGACTAATTTTCTTTTAATGTAAGTAAAAAAATCAGGTTTTTTATGTCTTTTTTTTTCTCATCAGAAACTTGATGAACATTACTTAAAATCAGCGAAGGACTTGTTTATGGATCCAACTACAGCAGGTGAGACGTTTAAGAGGGAAACGTACTAAACAGAACAATTTCAACAATCAGTCTTTACTGAAATTATAATAAAGTAAACTTTGAGATGATTTAAGCCAAACAGATGGCTTGTAATTTTCGTAAACCTCTTTATTTGTCTTTATCGAAGCGAGTGAAGCCAGAAACCCGGTTTTTCTAATCTTTTCATCAATCGTTTTTATTTTTACGTTTGGAAAATGATCAGACTATCTTATTTAAAGTATACTAATGTTAACATGAAAAAGATTTAAAAACAGAGAAATCGAAAACTGTTACAGCTTAGAGCTTCTTACGGAATGAAAAGATATGAAATATTTTCATGCTCATGCCAACGTTTTAACTCTTCCGTTAGATTATTTTCATTGGCTCATTTGTGTATTCATCTAGCACTCGGTAGCCAGCCGTTATTGGAATTATGGAAAAGAAATGCTGTCACCACCCCTGAGGAATATCATTCAAGTGAGCCTGAAGAGTCGGGTGAGGGAAGCCCAGATCTTCCCAGGTCGTCACGTGGTGAAAGTATTGAGGTGAGCACTCGCTATCGCCAGAGCTGTTAAGGCAACACTAAAAAAATAGTTTAGGGCTCGCAAATATAGCCTGCGGGTGGAGAAAAGGGACGACGGCAAATACGTCTTGGGTCGCAAATGTAGTCAAGTCTCTCTTGCAACCACTCTCACATATTAAGGAAGCTTAGGATGGATTATCTTTGAAACTCTCCTGTTACGTCGGATGTCTATTGAATTATCTCCTGAAACAATTTACTTGAGCATGGTTTGATCCGTTAAGATGGACGATAAAGCAAACTGTGGAAAATATCTATCCAAGGATCTATAACGTAAAGAAAGCAACTCCCACACTAGGCCTATGTCGCGGCGTTTTCACTGTCTAGGTTGTTTTCTAGATACATTTTAGTAGATGACAGCTTCGCTCCGTGTATGAGCTCATCCAAGTAGTATAGGAAGGACGGGCGAGACCCAACTTTTTTCACCAGAAATTTCATTTGGGAGGGCAGGAACAGTCTCTTCCCCAGGCCAGTTCTCGCTATCCGTCCTCGTTTTAAGGAATCGACGGTCAAGAAATTTCTCGACCATCGATTCCTTAAAGAAAATTATTCGATAACTCTCTGTGTTTGCTGGCAAACTTGGATAAAAGAATCCCAACCTCTTTTCGACGCTCGAGCTCCTTTCATTGCTTTGAGAATTTGGCAATGGCTGGAGACTTGGCCGCCATTATGGATTTGCCGTGGTTTGCCAGGCGTCCTTGGAGAATTCTCCCAACAAGCTTTACAGGTGATGATCGCCGAGGACGTCTAAGGACGAGGCTGGGGTAGGAATACATTAACGCCGATGACATCATAGCCTTCTTCTTATTCTCATAAACAAAATGCGGCGGAATATAACTCAGCTATTTCCCTTCTCAAGTTTTTTTTTATATTAGTATTCCCTGACACGAGTACATGGAAATTGCTCTTTCCTGCTCATGGGCTCTTGCTCCTGATCTGCCATACTTTGTCAGTCGGTAACGAGCCAATACTTCATTCGTCCCTGTCCCTTTCTAAAGTACCTAAAAATAATACGTAGCGGCCTTGTTGATAACTTAAATGAGGCTAATTCAGTAAAATGATAATGCGTCGGGCTCACAAGCACTGCACTCTGACATCATTGCTTTTGTTTTGCTTTTATGTATTTTATGTGTTAACATATTCCTCGCTCTGTTCATAGCTTGCCCGCAGAATTGAAACCCCGTCCGAGAGGGAGATACCAAGAGCAGCGGCAGAGGGATCTGGATTGTTTGAACGTTCGTCCGTAAGTGCTGACTTTACTCCAGATCTACAAGGTAAATGATTACTTCGCATGACGGACAACTGACAGTTAAGATATTAGCTCTTTTATCCTCTTTACAGTGATGTAAAGTAAAGCCACGTTCTTTACTTAGCATGCCAATTTACTGTTTCACTCAGACTTTCGATCTGACACAGCTCCGCAGGGGGAATGTCTCACATTTTCACTGCATAGATCAAACGCTTTGTCGTTCACTACTGATTCGAAAAGCCGCTGACAGAAAAACCGGCAAGGGAAGAGTACAGATTGGAGAAATATGAAATACGAAATAAACTTTATCATGATGATTGTAAAGTCGTATTTCCCTTGAGAGACTACTTAATCGAAACTTTCAGATCGGTTGCGCCCTTTGCCATGATTGGCATGCCTTAAGAAGATTCCAAATATAAAAAACAAGAGATCTAAAAAAGCGTTATCATTAGTTTTCATACTTGTTTTTGTCCTTCTTCTCTTATAGACAGTGGTCTCAAAAGGGACCTTTCACTGAGTAGTGAGCAAGGCAAAAAAGCAGAACTGGACTTGGAACCCACTGCTCCACGTGGAAGGTGTGTTGTCAGATCTTCTTGAGATTGTCTATCTGGCATTGGTGGGTGAGTCGTGCGCCGTGGACCGTGCGTTTGAGTCGTGCCTTGTAGATAACGCGTTGTGGGAAGTGGGTTATTCTACCTGTGTACGAACAGCGAGAGCTGAATTAGAGCAACCCTCGATCTACTTTCTATTCCGTCTCTAATTAAACGTTTCAGCTGTTTCATAGCTTTATGTTTATCGAAACTCATACGGCTTAAAATGGCACGAACGCTCTGACTCATATATGACCGTAAATTTCTTAATTTTTTAAACCGAGGAGTCACGTCATACATAGGTGTGATATGATCATTCCGGTTAGTTTCTTCCTGAAAATGACCGTTTGTCATTCGAGGGTGAGGGACTCCCTAACGACCTATGCGGTTGTCATTGTCAGAGTCAAAGTGAGTTGTGTATCGTGAAGAATCCTGAAGACGGTGATTTTCATACATCTGGAGATTCCACAGCGGAATTCAGTTCCATCTACTATTGTCTAAAAAAAGTTGTCCCAAGGTCACTTTACGAGGGTGGAATGTAATTTACGTTCTGTGACACAAGTGAGTCGTTGTCGCGTTACAGGCGACCGGTGAGTCTTTGTATGAGAAATAAAATATTGAGGTGTGCAAACGTTTTAACGATATTTAAATATATCGTGTTATGAATGGAGTTACATGGGTTACGCAATGAAGCCAAACCTCGACTAAATCGATGAATTCACACCAAAAAACACAGGAATACATCAAAGGTAAGTCGTCTTTACTCGTTTTATTAAACAAACGGTAGAATGTAACAATATGATTTAACGTCCATAAACCTCAGTATTATATTTCCCATACAACAACTTAACGGTCGCCTTTGACGCGAAACCGACTCGCTCGGGACACAGAAAGTAAATTAGATTCCGCCCTCGTAACGTGAGCGTGGGATGCCTGTTGTCTAAATGAACCGCTGAGCCTCGCCGTAGCTAAGAATTCATTTCTGCGCCACCAGCCTGCACCATTCGAACCTGTGGAAACTTAACTGTAATGTGATTAAGCGTGCTTTTCCATTTGGACTAAATGGTGCTCCGAAAACATCTCAGCTTACTGACCTGACGTCTTATTCCAGATCTTCTTCAATACTTCACCCGTCTATCGGGTATTTGTCGCCGATACTGGAACCACCCGTACAGGAACCATCTGATCTGGATGAATACATGGATATTGGTGAGAAATAACTAAGAAGTGCGTTACGATGGAATGTTGAAACCGTATCCGCTCTTAACTCGTCCCCAGGGCGAAACGAGTATGTAATTTGGCTGCACAGCGAAGTCGATCGGAGAAATCGCATCGCGCTTTTTTACGAGGAATTCCATGATCTAGTACTTTAAGGCAGACACGCACGCTCTTTCGCCAACTCGTGTCGCTATAGACGTCCATTAACGGGAGGTTATCGACCTTTTCTTGGCTGTTCCAAAAAGTTTATAAAAGATACTACCACCTATAAATTTATATTCAGTCATCCCGAAAATTTTTCGACTATTATTATTATTTATTTGACCAAACCTCCACTTTGATTAGTAGCTGAATAAATAAGCAAGTGTGTATTTGTTATGATGACCTATTTTTCCGTAAATCTAGACCCCGTATGAGACTGATACCTCGTTAGGGTATTAGCCCTGCGGATTGACTTCTTCGCTGATGGATACGTTTTTTCATTCTTTCTTACCATCTACTTTTATACAAAACCAAGTTGCTATGATTCAGTTGTCATAAATAAATAAACAAGAAAGTGAGGACTTGTTTTAAAGTAAGTGTTTAATCGGGTTAAGAGAGGGTCCATTTTAAAATAATATTTTTACTATTCAATCGAACACTCAGGTGATCTGCCGACTCTTACAGAGCAGCCTGAAATCACGCTACTAGAAGAGCGGACCAATGAAACTTTGAGGTGAGTAGTCATTGAGATCAGACTCCAGGCGGTCTCATAGTTTCTTCAAATTAACACCGGTTACGTTTAGGCAAACTTGAAATGAAACTGACAGCCTTGCCATTTTTGTCGTTTATCGCTCTTGCGACCTATGATTCTATATGAGACTTTCAATTATTTTGACATGCCCAGATCATTGTATGAATTACTCTTTGCTATGACCTGTTACAGATCGTGAAATTCACAAAATCTTCACAAACACCGTGACCCAACATTCACTTGCCGAAGCTACTCTTGTAGTACCATCTGTATGAAATGTTGTAATATTGACACTAATGTACGTAATATCGCTTGTCGCTTGCAATGTTGAAATCAACTGTTTGCATTATGATACGTATAGTTTGGCAAAGTTGCATTTATTCAATTGCAATGTGGTATGCATCTGCTTCGCATGTCACATGCATTCGCTTGCCTTGTTGCATACATCTGTTTGACTAAAGTTTCACTATTCAGTTTGGTTACCAAAGCTCTTAGAGACACTGATGGGCCTCTTGTGTTCAGCAACTTATGGCGTCAACGTACACCTTCGAGAAAAACTGCAGCAACGACCTTTTTTCATCTGTTAGGTGAGTGACTTTCTGAAGATTCGCCCTGGTTTATTTGCTGTCAGCTAAAACATCGTCCTCAGCTTTTTCACACATCTAAAAAAACAAAAAGCACCCATCTTTAACGATAAAACTCAAATACACATTGAAGTAGTGGTGACTAAAATTTGAAGACGCAAATCAATAAAAACGAGGATCACCAGACTAAAAATTGGCGCGCTCACACTTGGTGCCCGAATACGATAGTCACTGGGCAGTAATGAGAACACTACTTTTTTTTAGTACCCACGCCAGAATGCGGGCATGGCCGGGTACCTCTGTACACGTGTTTTCCATTGGTTCCGAGGCAGCTTAACCCACAATCAACTTCTTCGCATACCCATAACTTCTTGCTGCGCTCCTTTTGCAAAAACGGCGTCTGCTGAAGGAGCAAAGTGGACAAAAGATAATTTTTGCACTCAGAGTGTGGACAAAGCACCATTTTGTACCCGTCCCCGTTCACACGGGTGCAGGTGTGAACGTTGTCTTATTGGTGCAGTATTCTTTATTATGAGAAATTTCTGCGATTTGATTGGCTTAGAGTAGTGGTATTTCAGCTTAATTTGAAATACCAACATGTGAAAATTACAAACCGTTTGCGGGTAGCAGTATAAACACATGATAGCACGATTTGTACGTGATATTTGGCATAAATACTACTCGTGATATTTCAAAATTGTCTAAAATTACGTGTAACAATTTCAAAATATCACTCTTGGTATTTATGCTAAATATCACTACAAATCATGCTATTACCTATAGTAATACCGTGAATGATCGAATGATTCTTTGGCGCATTTGTAAAGGCTGTCGCGAATAGTGATGTCAGAAAAAAGGTCGTATGCTGTTAACCAGGAAAAGAAAGATTGGTTGCTTAACAAATCTTTTTTCTTTTTAGCTCTACACAAAGAAGGAGTGTTTGAACTGAAGCAGAGAGATCCATACAGAATGACGAACATCTATATTCTGAAAGGAGTGAAATATTGAATGTCGAGTTAGCTGGTTAAATATATATATTCGAATACAACCTTACTCAACAGCCAAAAAACCGGTTATTATTCGCCTAAGAGGTTTAGCCTTAGCTTTTTCCGCGGGATAATTAAGGCAGAAAAGTAAACGCAATTGAACGAGTTCTTGAACAAAGACGGTTGGTTATACTAGCTTACACATTTTAGTGGAGGCATGTAGCTTCCCAAGAATATTCGCATTTCACTGTTCTTATCTTTGGTTGGTGCTGTTTTCATCTTGAAGACATTCTTTCAATATAAAGTTGCTTCGGCGCAAGAAGTGAGCCAGCATAGAGAGGAGAAGTCGTTACGTCACGTTGCCATGGTAGCAAAATGTCTGGATAAACGTCACTTAAAAAGTGAATTTGTGTTGTTTCAAACTTCATAAACCCTATTCTTTTAATTTGTCAAATGTTAACGAAATTTTCTGAGGTTGAATCCAAAAGCACTGTATTTAAGTTTAGAAAAAGAAAAAGTAACTTCTTGTGTTGTTTTTACCTACTCCATAAAACGGACGCGTGAAATTGGGAAGTTTCATGTGGCCTTCGTGCAACGACGGCTAAGAAAGGAACAAAAAAGCGTCATCCGCGTACAAATTTGTTTTGCTAATAATAGCTATTGCTTACACTGTAAGCTCCCTATTGCTGTGATCCAAACATTTTGCTACCATGGTGACGTGACGTCACACTTCTCTCTATTGTGCTCCCTTGCGGTAATCCTCGGTTTTACTGCTGGACGAGAGTTGAATGGTGTTGCTTATTTACTGGATAGATCTTTACGATAACGAATATCTAGTGTTGACATGACTAAGTTTGTTATTCTCTTCCTGTGAATAGTAATTTGTGCGTTAGATTGCACTATATATCTTCTGTTTTAATCAATCTGACATGCAACTATCATATACGCCACCGTTATATATAACTTGTTCTGTCAATGAAAGAAAGGTCCAGTTCTCAGTATTTTCCCTGATAATATTATCAACATAATAATAGTCCGATAATATTATAAACATAATTCACTGATACTTTATAGCCTTCGTAACCTTGAGAATTACATTCCTGGTCTATGCCGAGGTAATTCTTACCCGCTGGAGTAGTCAGTGGACAACGCTGTTGGTCTCTAACGGACACTATCAAGTGCCGATATGGATCGTAGTATTTTGATTGGGGGGGGGGGGATCTCCTAGATCCATCCTCTTCTGTGGATATAAGCTCAGTCGCAGAATGTATCAAAGACCATACACCTCCAGTTTTGCGCAATTCTTGTCTGAAATCACATTAGAACGATAGGCAATGTTACTTAAACTGATTTGGAAGTGTTGCTCTATGCGAAGTTTCGAAACGAAACTTCAATTTGCTGTCTTCACAGCAATAGGTAGAAGACAAGGAGGTTTCTCTCCAACTAGAACGTATGGTATGTACACTTCTCGTTTAATTTTAATTGAAGGACTAAACCTTTTTTTATATCCACCTATAGTTTTATAACCATTACTTATGTGGATAATGTTTTAGTTAAGGAATTTTTCTAAGGAGCCAGAAAATATTTATAAATTGCCTAAAATAATTGTTATGACGCTGATATAAGGTCTTTACCGAAAATTTCACTTTCATATTGTAATCATTATTTATTGCAAAAAAATGCACTCACAAGATTATGAAATTTGTATTTAAGTTATAAACCTTAAGATAAAATCTTATATTTCACACGACTACGTAAAACATTATTGTTTAATGGATATTATATTATGGTTTTTAAAAAGCTTATAAATATATTACGCATACGCTTAGCATACATTATTTTGAAAATGGTTTATCCCGCAGAGAGAATCTTTTGTAAAACATTTTCTTCTCTGATTAAAGGCATTTTTGTCCTTTGTATTTTTGGGTTTTTACCTTCTATAATGGGTTCTTAAAACACACTTCAAACGTAGTAAAATCGCTTCGGACCCGCCTGTTTTGCACTTTTTCGAAGCGCGCGGTCAGAAATTAAACAGGCTGCTTATCACGAATACCCTGGTTGACCATGTATACATATATAGGCGATGCAATAATACCCTGCGGGCAATGGTTTCTCCAGGCCAAACGCTGGGAAGGGACTGGTGAGAGAAACCACTGCGAGCGACCGTTTACATTCCACCAAGCATCTGCGTCCATGTCACGCCTACGTCTTAAAGTCATACAATTGACATCACTTCGTCTTGTTTCGAGGGAAAAGTTGTCCCGCATACCGTGCTTGTCCAGGCTTCGGATGGAGCCGCCTGACTAAGGGTGTGTTCCCTTCGGCGAATCCAAAAAATTGACGGATTTTAGATCTTAAAACGGATTTTGCGTTCCTTTCGGCAAATCCAAATTCTGGTTTTGTTGATCCGGCGAATCCCTTTTGAAAAAGGATTTACTGGATTTGAAGTCCGAAGAATCAAAACCCAGATTAGCGGAATGTTCCATTCACTGAGTGTATCCGAAATTAGTCAGATGATGCCGATGATACTTCCAGTTGAAGTTCACCCGTTGAGTTTTCTTGCTCGTCCCAAGTATTCTAGAGACCGTAAGCTGGCTCAATGGGTTTTTTTAAGGTCAATATCACCCATGCTTGGGCATTAGCTACGTCGTAATTAATAAACGTTTTGAAAAATTACTACCACAGCTGCATTACATAAAGATCAACATGTATTTGCTATGGTCAGGGTTACAATGTCACTGGAACGATCTCTCATTTTTAATTGGATCTCTTTACTTGATAAGTGGGTTGACCCACCACATGTTACCTCACTTATCGGGGGTCCCCCACGTCCATGTAAACTGAGATCTTTAGGTGTAATGTCTCCAAGGCAACAATAGCTAACATTTCAATAGCTAACATTTTTCTGCAGATTTCAAATGCATTGTTAGTTATTGCTGTTCATGTGAAAATGAAACTTGGAGACAATACACATGGATGATGAGAGGCTCTCACTCGTAAACACGAAATTTCCGACAAAAAGTTAGCTAATTGTGATCGAATAGACCTCATTCACGATACCTGCCATCTTTGCACGCGCTCTAGGATCGATGGGATAAAAGCTATGTCACGTGGTATTTCAGAGGGCAAACAAGTGATAAAATTTGCCAACACGAGTAATCATACATGACTATAACGATCTCATAGTCATGTAAAATGTGCATATCGAGGTTTGGCAAGATTTACGTTACGTCATTACTGTTTGCCGTGAGGACATCTATGGTCGCTACTGCATACAAAAAAGTGACAATGATCTCTTCCACCCATATTTGGACATTATCGTCTTTAAGACGGAAAGGTCTTCATTTTCTATTGTCTAGGATAAACAAACTCAACTGCGATTTCTTCCATGTTTGCCCCCTTAAGAAACCACGTTACATCGCTGCTATCCCATCAGTCCTTAATCGCGTGCAAAAGATGGTGGGTATCGTGAATAAGGGTTGTTTACCGTTTATAAAAAACTTCCAGAAATTTTGGTTGGGAATTTTCGTTCGGTAAGAACGGTACGTGTCGTTTACCATTTGCCTAAAATTTCCGGATTGTCGCGCCGCGCTAGACTGGATTCTAGTTACCACGTGAAACTCCATTCGGAACGTCCCCACCTGGGACCTACCTTTTCAGAATTTCCGTTTGTCCCCGGAATTTTCCAGTGGGACGAACCAAAAAACGTTTACCATTTACATCCCAACCAAAATTTTCCGGGAATTTGTGGCAAATGGTAAACAACCAAGGTCTAGTGTGGTCGTTTCTTTAACCAAAAGTTTTCTGAATTATTTTTTTATCATAGCGATCGCCTAGAAACGCAAAAACCCCACTTAATTGCAAGTATTTATTGCTTCGCCCTGTGAACTCCCTTCAGCTTTGATGGTACAACTGCCTCTCTTCTTACTATCAAAGAATCATGAAACACCTGCAGATTTGTTGGCCAGTGCCAAGAAACCTACTTGGAACCATAACATGAACCATCGCTGATGATAGAGAGTCCTCATAGGATTTTCGGGACACGGGATTTCCCCTATTTGAAGCCGGGGATTCGGGATTTTAAAGCGAAATTGTGGCGAGATTCGGGATTGAAAGTATGCGCGGGAGGTGGAATGACAGAAATAATCCTCGGGATTACCCGAAGTTTTGGGTCGGGATTACGGGATTGAAGAACTCTATTGTGGACCCAAACAATAGTAACAGCATGTAGAACAAAGATCAACAAACTCCAGTTGTTCAGTGTTTTCATGTTAATATCACGTCTATGTAAGTCAGACTGTTGGGAAAGAGTTGATATTTGATCAGTTAAAAGAAAAATCTGAGATCTAAATACTTACTTTCAGAGGGTCACATTTCCACTCAGAATAAAGGAAACACCCATTAGCTGCTTCAATCGGTCATTTCCGAGTTCCAAAACCCTCCCTTTCAAAACGAGGTTAAGTGCAAAACCGTTCTTATGATAATGAGTGTTATTTGCATGAGAATGAAAAGTCAGAATGAAAAGTCATTTTCATATCACTGGCTTTACCGCTAGCCTCGCTTTGAAACAGAAGTTTGGGGCAAGTCGGAAATTCTCGGAAATGGTCTATTTTTCAAAACTTTTCTGGGGAGCATCCGCCCAGAACCCCCCAAAACCCCCGCCGCCCTCCAAAGAGGGTGACCCCTGCAGCGCCCCAAAAGACAGCTTTGCAGTCGAAAAAACCCACCCCCTGCCAGGAAATCACCTTGAAAGCTGTGTAATAATGACAGGGAGGTGCAAACACCTTTAAGAGGGTTTGAGGTTTATCATTCGAGGACTTTTGATGATTAGAAAATTTTAGGTGACTTTTGTCGGGTAAACTGATTGTTATGCAGAGAAAAAGAGGATTTATTTTGGATTTTCTCTTGGATCATTCAAAACTTTTCTGGTCTTTGTCTCAGCCTAATTCGTGAGACTTATGAGGCAGGAAGCATCTAATAAACAATTTAGTAGCCTTTGTCGCTGCTTTTCTTTTTCGAACGTGCAAACAAATTAGCGGCAAAGCTAGACTGCAAAACAGGCCTTATTTTTGCGTATTCAAGTACGCGCGAGCAGTCAAACAAAAGGTCTGGAACGAGGCTAAAAACAGAGAGCGAGACTGGGGAGAGACGCTAAAAATACGAAGCTATAGAAAATGGAAACCTATGGATCCGAAAAAAAAAATTTGTTATGAAGTCAGCATATGCCAGAACAACCGTCCAGCTTGGTTTGTTTGCGAACGCCCCCACAAAAAATTGGACTGCCGGCTTTGCAGCCACATTTATACATCCTCACCACCACCACATCTAAGTACCCTTATCTGGGCTTAAAGTTGTACATGTATTGATATTAGAGATTTTTATATTAAAAATGTTCCATATATTATACTAATTTTTTCAAACATTATAGTCCGCGGGCTTTTCTTGTAGTTGCCTTTTGCTTGTTTGATATAACACAAGAGAAGCGACGGCCACATGAAAGAGAATCTGCCAGATGTTACGAAGACCTCGCAGCCAATAGATACATAGCAGCAACAAGACTAGGGATGACCTGGCTAATAACATTCTCCATCTCACTGAGAATAGAAGAAGGTAAAGCTGTAAATTAAAAGAAATAACATGTTTTGACAACAATAATGTGCACAATCGTACAAACAAATTACAGATAGCTGGCTGTCTAATCCAGGCCCCGGAGGTTCAAAAGTTGGATAGCGCTATCTGCCGGATAAAACGCTTTCCAATGGATGAGTATTCCGAAAACTAATTGCGTTATCCACTGGATAGTGATTTATCCCGTGGATAGCGCTAACAAGGCAAAATCCCTTTGGAAAATTTGATAGCCTGCGAGCAAGCTCTCCTATTTGGGCGAGCGAAGCGAGCCGCGCGAGAACGCGCGAGCGATCGGGCGAAGCCGCGAGAGTCGCGTCTCCTCTCGCGTGCCTCTCGCGCGTGTACTTTTCACGATATCCCACAAATGGAGAGCTCGCTCGCAGGCTAAAAATTTGATGTCAATTAAAACTTTCTCAAACCATGTATTGAACGCTAAAATAAACTGACAGTTGATAATTTTCTACGAAAGTAAGAAGTTTTTTGTTCAGCTGGAAAAGGTCATTACGTTTTTCTTACTTCGAAGACATATTAAATTCTGCAAGCAGAATACTGCAATGCTGGTCGTTCTACGTGAAAATAAACGTTGCAAGACATCAACAGTCCATTGTGGTTAATGTTCGTATTTTCTTACTTTGTTGACGGCAATGAAATCCTGTTGTTTGTCAAATTCTAGCGTTCAGATTGCACTAGGTTGCATCCTAGTGTACTTAAATTTTCAAAATTTCCCTGGGGAACATGCCCCCGGACCCCCCTAGTTTCTCGTACCTTCGGCACTCATCATTGGCGCTATCGCGTCAATAACTGTAGCCTGTGAACAGGCTCTCTGTTTGGGGACAAATAGCGAGGAAAGGGAAGGGAAAGCGGGGGAGAGATTTTCCCTCTCCCCACCACGCTCGACCAAAGGCCTGTTCACAGGCTACAATAACTGAGAAACACATTTTCCCAGTTATGCCCCACCAAGTAAAAATTCCCGGCGCCGCCCCTGCTTTTTTTGGCTCTTGTTTCACCTGCTGAGAAAAGAGCGCTTTCGATCCCGAGCTGGGAAACAATTTCCGTGACGTTAAAATTTTTTGAATCAATCATAAGTCAGCTATTATATTTTTGTGGAGCTAAGACGCCTGAAGTTTGCGTGGGGATCTCGGGTGCAATGGCCAACAGTGACATGAGCCAGGTTTTTTAGAGGGAGTAGTAAATTATGTAGATCCCATGGGTTTTCTTGGAGGTAAAGAAGGAATTCGAAAACCCATAAATAGTAAGTATCCATCCCTTGAAGCTCTTATTAAAGCGGCACATCCTTGAGAAAAGCGTGGTCTAGGATCCCCGACTGAAATGAAACTCTGTTAGAAAAGTCCGCAGAAGCGAGCAAAGCTTAAGCGATAAACAACGACGACAATAAAGATGAAATGAACTTTCGGAAAAAGCGTGAAACGTGAACACGGATTTTTATTCACCGTGATGCGTTATTTGTACTTTTTAAAGTCCGTGATACGTGCGTAGCACCGCCCCCCCCCTTTACCCCCCTCTCTAAAGTTCTCTATTGCAGTGTCTACGACAAATGCTGGATCATTCCTTGTAACTCGTTAAATAACAAAAGTTTAGGGACAGGGTTACAGAGCTTGATGTGGTCTGTCTGATCCAGCTTTGTCAATCGCCCAGTCCACCTTTATTTATCAACATGTAAAAATTTAAAAAGTGACAGGTTGAGTAGCTTTCAAAAATCTGACTATTGCTGATAAAAATCCTATTCAAACCTTCCTGAGCACTTGCTGTGTTAATTAAATATTTTAAAAACAACTAATTTCAATAGACGTTTGGTTCAATTTCATAGCTAGTGATCTTAATGGTCGAATTTGGTTAAATTGCAAGAATTAAACTGTGTAGCCTGTGTAGCAGGCGCTAGGAAATAATGGGTGAAAAAAAGAACAGGCACACACGTGGGAGACACGTGTCCCTCTTCCTACGCGTGTCTCCCTCGCACGCGTCCATTCTTTCTTGTGCCCATTAAAAAGGTTACAAAGTGGAGTCAAAGTGGGTTGAAACAGTTCCTTGCAATTTGCAATTCCTTGCAAATGTTGGAATATGAACTACAGTTCGTACCTGACAACAATTGAGAACGCCAGCCAGAAAAAACCCAGAGGCTGAGAACCATGTATCATCTGCCTAAAAAAAAAATTAAAACAACAAATTAAAATCTTGGAAATTGCAGTGGAACAGTTAATTTTGTCTTTTATTTCACTGTCAATGAAGAAATTGTAGATAACAGGGAACTGAATGAACAATGGAATGGGGAAAAAAACAGAATGAGAGGTAAGCTAATGTTAAGATGTACTCTTTATAGCAGCTATTTTGTCTTCAGTTTATATTCCACCTGGCCCTTTCAATCAAATTCATTCATTTTTAATTGTACATTGAGAACAAAAGTTAACCTCATTTCCTAACCCTCATTTATTATAATTTTTACAAAGGTTTTTAATGATTTACTTTGTTTTCAGTTCTACCGTATGTTGTTTTGTGGTGTGTGGTGGGATATTTTAGCATTTTGGAAGGACTTGAAATAAAAGACTAGCAAAATGTTGAATGTCTCAGTATGTATATAATAAACACAAATCCACATGGAAAGTACTTTGTACGGTATTCACGCACTCCTACTCATTCGCTGCAAAATCTCACTCATTCTTCAGATACGTCAACAACCCGTGTACATAGACCGTACACACATACTTTCCATGAAGTTTTCTACATATTCTTACCTCTTCATCAATAACAATAACATTTAAAAATGGGATGCATCTAAGAAAGTTAAGTAGTGCACAGATGCCTGCTAAGACACAGATCATAAGACTCTGCCACGTCAAGGGTTCCAGCCGCCTCGTTGGTCCTGCAAGAAATTTTCATTTATCCATGCTGGTATTTAATGCCCTTTTATCTATTATGGGTGACAAAATTAGTTGTACACTTTGCCCTAAATTAAAAGGCCTTTCTGACGTTTTGCCAACTTCAAAAAGGGAATGAAGCTATCCCTTCCCAACCCCCTCCATGCAATGTTATGCCAGTGGGGATGTATGCCATTATGGTCTCAGATAACACAGAATGTCTTTGCCTTTGTCAAAGGTGATATAACACTGCTGCACATCAAAGTAAGAATAAAGTAATTTGTCATCAAATAAAAGTAAAGCATGATCATACCTCCTGTTTTATAGGTCTTCGTATCTGCACTGCTATCTGGTCCCAGTTCTGTTTGTGAAATTTGAAATGGAGGATTATTGTGCAGGTCTTCGCTCATCTCACTTAAGTTGAGCCGTGAGGTCAATGTTCTCGTGTTGTTGTATCTTTGTTTGGTTCTTTGGATGAATGAGTCTGAGAAAAGATAAACATAAAAGTGAAATAATATTTAGTTAGTAATTTAACAAGAGTATAAAATAAAAAAAAGACTGCTTACCAAACTCCACAAATGAATAAGGCCGCCTTGCTTTCTGGACATCATGGCTCTGAAATGTTATAGTGAATTCACGCTTGAGCTCCTCAAGAAAACTAAACACTAAAACGGCAGGGTATGATCCTTCACAAACAGCCATAAAACAAACTCCAACTGCTTTAACAAAACTGAAAGGAAAGCATCAATAAATACATGTTACAAAATGATTATGTTACTAAAAATTATGCAATAAATTTTAGTTGTTAAAATGTTAGGAGCATGAGAAAAGGGAGGAAAAATGAATGACGAAAAAGGTTTTACTTTTCATCAAATGACTGCTTCTTCCTCTGTTTGGAATTGCATTGCATTTTTAGCACAAATATTCGTTCTTTACAAAAGATGAGATGGAAGTTAAGTCACTTTTTAAGTTATTGTTGAGGCCAAACAATGCCAGCTGGAGCATTGTATTACCGAGAAAAATAATTAATATAATACTTATTATGATGCATTAGAACAAAATTTATCTTGGTTCAAGTTTATTTTCCTTTTACCAGGGAATACAATAAAAGGACTATGAAAATGCATTTTAAGAAAATAAAATAAAAATGTGAACCAAGGTTAGAATGGAACCATAACTTGAGTTTTGGGTCAAGGTGGTCTGACACATACTGACTGTGAGATTTTGATGATAATGGTGATGATGATGATGGTGATGATGATGATGATGATGATGACACTGATGATGATGAGAATGAAAACACTCTGTGGCATTATTAATGAAAGCTGGATAAAGGTCAAATGCCCCAGGGTTTTGTTTTTTAGATCTTCATCGCAGAAGCAGCCAAACCTGTGTTTATTTTCATATCCTGAGCTCAGAGATTTTCTTTCTTTAAATCGGAGGCAGAACCAGAGGAAAACCTGAGGAAAACCTCACTGTCACTGGTTCATGACTCAAGTTTGTTGAAGAGGTAAGAAGAAAGCAACCACTGTAATCAGGATACAGGACTATTTTTTTCTTTCTTGGGGGTGGGGGGGGGGGCAAAGGGCGCTTGTTTAGGTCGTCAGCCAATGAAAAGAAAAGGAAGGAATTATTATTATTTTGAACGTTAAGTGTTGGGTACCTAGGTGGTTTGTTCTGCCCAGTTAGCTTGGCAATGGAGGGCTTGCTTATAAACTATGAAGGTGCAAACAAGCCAAATGAGCCCGCACATTTGCATTGACCCTGCATTCTGCAGTTTAGCCAGTGGCAGGTCCAAAGC
Organism: Porites lobata; assembly: GCA_942486035.1. Taxonomy (NCBI): domain Eukaryota; kingdom Metazoa; phylum Cnidaria; class Anthozoa; order Scleractinia; family Poritidae; genus Porites; species Porites lobata. Next base: position 1,212,562 of record CALNXK010000046.1, read on the forward strand.
AAGGGGTAAAGAATGGTAAATTTGAGACTTTGAGAAAATGCGAGACCCTGCAGGTTTCACAATTAGAGAGGGAGGACGAGACCGAGACTTAAGAGTTTTAATCAATCCGAGCATGAGACTTTACTTCTAAAAAATGTGAGCCCAAGACTCTTAAGTGTCTCAAATTTTGAGATAATGGTACAAATAAAGCTACATAAAATGACCGAAAACACCAAGCTAGCGGAAGCCCACCAACATGCCTCTACTTCAAGCCCAGAGCAGTGTTTGAAATCGCTTGAGTTTTCTAATTTAACAACTTCCTGATACTTTTACACAAATTAAATAACATATTTCATGCAAATTGTACATGAATTTCCGACTGCCAGGCATCAAGTGTTTTGAAAATCGTACCCGTGATTCTATGCTTAAATCAATGCAAGCTAGGAGAATTTGTCCACAACAATATGAAACCTTTACAATCGCTTGGCATTTCTTAACAAAAACTAAATACTCCGGTGAGGTTTCATCGATAATTTCTGTGGATGTTCATCGGGAGTTGACTCAGTGTGTCAGAACTTGAATATTTTCTAAGTGTCGAAAACATTGAGATCTCACTCTATGGCCAAGCTCGACAGTCGCTTCTACTTTTAACCCAAGGCTTTATTTATACAATCGCTTCAGATGCCTAAACAAATATCTTATGTTCTTAGAGGAATTAAACGAGCTATTTCAAGAAAATTGGTCAAAATTTCTGACTGCCCGGTAAGTTTTTTGAAAACATCTAGACACTTCCTATTTTCTAACAACGAGATGTATTAGCTTTGATCTTGATCATGAAACAATGGGTTCTTTTGTTTCACTGGTTGGCACATTTGAATATCAAAAACAATGTTTACAAACAAGAAATATCTCTATACTACTGCTAGTAATAATTATTATAGAGAGTATGAGCTCAATAAAATAAAATTCATGAAATTTTTTACGAACAAGATTTCCGCATTATCCCACACATGTACTTCAGTCATTAAGAAAGTTAAAAAATCTTACTATATTGAGTGATTTCCACATTTCATGGTACATCTGGTAGGGTACTGATTTGCTTTTCTAGCCAGCGTCTTGGCGTACTTCTTGCTTTCTTTTAGTTCAAAGTGCATATCGAGATCCGTGGAAGCCGACAGCGCCATTCCGTCCGACACCCGAGTGATCATCGCGAAAAGAACCATTTTGGATTAACAAAACAAAACCAAAAGATCCCTCGAGCAATAAATGTAACAATTCACTCGTCTCTATGCTCTTATCAATCAACAGACCACTCTTTCTTTACAGTGTTTTGCCCGCCATTCCAGTCTTTGTTTTTCGGCCATATTGGATTTCATTGATCCCCCACAGGATACCCATCCCAGGTTGAAACGGAACTTTTAACAACCGTTATGACTCAGAAGTTATTGAAAGTCAGTTTTGTTTTTGCCTTCCCAATAAACATTTTAATATCAACAGATCAAGAAAGATCAAGAAATAGTCTTTCACGTGCCGGGAAATGAAAAATGGCCGAGAATTTTCTTGAAAGTGGGAACCTGTGAGACCTGTAAAATGTTCAGTGGTATTCAATTTTAGTTTATGCGCAATAGCGACGGCCATCAGGACGTTATACGTATGTCTTACATGACGTCTTGGTCATCTGGTGACGACGTGCACACGGAAGCTGGCAGAAGATGGTCGATACATTGATATCTGCATAGTCTGTATTGATGTAAAAAAGTTTATAAAAAAACGTTACATTGTGTCTGTTTTAGACGACAATTCACAATGTCAGAACTTGAACCAGCCTCCACCAGCGCTCCTACGAATTCAACCTCTACAGAGACAACTCAAAACGCTTCAGAAATCCCTTTGAAATCAGAGAATCAACAGCACCTGTACATGGACTTCTCAAGCGATATTCCTCCAGTTTTGCCGACTGATTCACAATTGGGAGGAGATGGAATTAAACCAGATAGTCAAGTAGTGCGAAAGGTAGATCCTCGCCAACAGTGGATAAACAAAGATTCGACAAAACCTTACTATTGTAAGCTTTGTGACTTCAATATGGAGTCCATGGAGGTTGGTGCATTCTGGAGATCTTTTATTTTAGCTTGTTAATTTCTGTGTAGAGACAAGTTCACTTCTTTTGTTTAAGTACAGATTGAGTTATCAACAATCATGTAGAACTGAAAATATAAAGATTTTACAGATTGTTGCTGAACGGAAAAGAACCATAACGTGGTATTTATTTAGGGAAATTGCTCCTTAATTTGTGTGTAAATAAGAGACAGAATGATAAGAGAGTTGTTTTATTTTGCCTCCACTACACAACCAAACAAACAAAACAACACTTGGAGGTATGGGCGCGTCGGTCAGCCAGGCCCATGATACACTTTATTAACTCACATGAAAAAAAACTCCACTGTTACAGTGATTCTAAGAACACGCCACAGCCAGACAAGTAAACCCGAAAAAACCAACTATTGGAAAAATAAGGACCATGTAACCCCAACCTATGCTATGGTGTCTCCTTTGGGGTTATAAGGCAAAACTAATAAAATAAAGTCTAATAACATGAAGAAGAGCAGAAAACGAGATGCTACATAAAATAGCTAAGAAACATAGGGACCAGCAGAGATGGTAACGAAATTAAGGCTAACAGAATAAGTGAAAACTAAACTGAACAAAGCAAGTTGACGCAGTGAGGCCGACCGTAGAATGACACGCATAGCTAAACGGTCACTATATCAAACCCCCTAACTGCGATCCCTCTCGCTCTACGCTAGAACCCAGTTCTCCATTCCGTGCCATTAAAATAATAATTTATGTCAATTCTAATTCGCACAAATTATATTATTCATTCATAACGATGGATTAGTCATGATAATTAAGGTGACTCCATGGTTATGAATAAAAGCAACTCTCTTTGGGGTTTGATTCTTTGGGTCTTAATTGCCTAGACCAAGGTGATATACACCTGTACTGCCTTGTGGTTGGGAAAAGAAAATAATTTGTTTATTGTGTCTCACTTGCTAGCTGGCTAATATCACATAATAAGGCACTCATGGCTACAGCCTAAATAAATATACAAAATGTGGGTTTGGCACTAAAGTTCTGTCCCCCAAAAAACTTAACATAGATTTACGCTGAAACTTTAATTAGCAAATGCTTTCTGTTTGTTTTAGAATGTACTTGACAGTGTACCTTGCCCTACACCCTACCAATCAAACTATTTCCTGATTAAGATCAGTAGATAACTGAATCATGGCAATCACTAACAAACTGACCCTCAAAGAAAAATGGCAAATAGGTCCGTCACACAGAAACCAAGGCGAGTAACATGTTTTACATTTGGGTCTTGTTTGTTAGAATTGATGTATTATTTATACCTCTTAGGTGTTTCAACATCACTGTATGAGTCCACGACATGTTAAACGAGCTATTGAAGAGTTCAACATCAAATTACCAAAGAGATTAGAAGAAAAAGAAGAAAAGAAACCACCTCCTGAATTTCACTGTCAGGTTAATAAATCTTCTAAGCTTGCACAATATTAATTTAATGCACCATTTTATTCCAAGGAGATGGTGGAGACATATAATTGAGATCCAACTCTTGAGTCTTAAAACCAACTTCTATTTAGTAATGAATCAATAAAGATTCAGTCTAAAGTCAAGTATTGTTTTACAAGGATAGACAGAATGACCGGGTTTTTAATATGACTAAACCTTGGGTGTTAAGTACCGGTAAACGGCAAATAATTTCCTACAAGTGGAGGCAGCAATATTACTGGCTACTGACTCAGTCTCTTTAGCATTGCCTTTCCATGGTGCTTTGTTTTCTAGTGTACTTGTACATTATTTTTCCACTTGAATTCCACCTTTAAAGCCACCACTACTTCAGAGGGGCTCAATGAAGTTCAATTCTTTCTTTTCAGAGATTTTTTGTAGAGACATGTATTGTACCATTTTAACTTCAGAGTTAAGTACGAGAACAAGAATTAACCATCTCCAAAGTTAGAACAACAATAATAAAAATTATTGTTCTTATTGTATCATGCTAGAAACATACATGTACAGTTATGTACATGTAAATCCTCATGCAAGAGTTTTGGTAGATACACTTTTCAATTTTATAAAAAAATGATTTCCTTGATTTTTTTGGATACAAAATTAACAATAACTATGCAGATAACAAGTTTATGCTTTATTGGAATTCTTTGTTCAAAAAGTAACTAAGAAAAATTAATCAATGTTAATTTTTGTTACTTGTTGTCACTCAATCATGCTAACTGGAATTTCAGCTTTAGCAGGTGTAACATTGTTATTGTTATTATTATTATTATTATTAAGCCATGCCATGTTCTCAAATTAGAATTCTTTTGATTATTATTACCACATAAATTTTCCACTTTCTAATCCTTAAAGTATTCCATCATGATCTCTGTATTTGAACAGAGTTTATCAATAATAATACATGCATTCTAGGTGTGCCTTGTGACATGCAACAGTGACACTGCTTGGAACTCTCATCTTCTTGGGCAAAAGCATAGAAAGGTACATAAAATACAGTTAAAGTTCTAATTTGTTGTAAAGTTGTAATTTCACACCCATAGTTGACCATTAGGGTAAAGATTGGGCCTTGCATATTTTCTAACATTTTTAATTATTAACTCACCTATCATTGTCACTACTCTTGCTCTGCCTGCTATTTCACCATCCATCATTGATTCAATTCAAAGAATAAGGAATTTCTTCACATTCTTGTGAAAGACTCAGTCTGAACCAACAATAAATATTTTGTTATCATTGTTGTTGTTATTAGATTGCATAAATCTCAGTCTTTTTTTACAGTGATTATTTTCTTTTTGTTTGGTTGGTTGCTTTTGTTTTTTTTTTTATTTCATAATTATCTTTCTTTAGTGACCACTAAGGGTTGCTTAGAATGAAATCCTACAGATTCTTCTCTAATAAATTATTAAGTTGTTTTTTTTATTTTTTTGGGCACCCTTTCAATGATTAAACATTATACAATATCATTTGTTGCATTTTCAGCTGCTTGAGAAACAAGGGGCAGAGAGAGCCCTGCAAAAAGCTCAAGAAAAAAGCATGTTGTTCAACAATATGAATACAGGATTTGGCCGGGGTGCTGGTAGAGGGGCTCCTGGGAGAGGTGGTGGTGTGGGCCCCATAAAAGGAGGATCCTATAATCCTGGACACATGCGTAAACCCTATGAGAAGCCTATGCATGCCGTGCAACAACCAAGTCCCAGTGGTCCGATTGGTGCAAGAGACTTTGCTACCTACCCAGAACCCCTTATAGGTGAGTTATGTATAATTTCTACAGCAACTCGGTATTGCAATACTTTGCTCAAAAGTAAAATTATAATGGTAACAGGCACTACATGTAGCTTGTTGCCTTAATGATTACAGTTGTCATCAAGTAGAGACCAGCTTAATTTTCTTATATCATATACCCTGTAAATCATACCAATTTAGGGCTGTGCTCTAGGTAGTAGTGCCCAATGGTCTTTGACAATTTACTTTTTCCCTTGGGTAGTCCTGAATTGGACTGATGTTGACAGTGACTAACTTTTTTGACAACCTGTCCAGTAGTCATCATCAGAGTCAATAACTACCACGCAGGTTGTCAAAAGGTCCATCACTGTCAACACAATCCCATTCAGGAGTACACCCACCTGGAGAGTTATAATCCACTTACTTGTGAAAATAATAACCTCCTGAGTTCAAACCAAATGAAGGGCTTGAAAAAAAGTGCCGTGTGGTAGTCCTTGACTACTAGATTTCCCTGCCTGGCAAGTGATTCTGCATACTCACTTGCCCAGGTTTGGGGAAATCATATTCTACTAAATACTGTAACAAGCAAAAGCATGCAATTCAATGACCTGGGGAAAGCTAAACATGAAAACAGCTTCTCCAAAGGACACGCTGGAGTTGAGTTTTTTTTTCGAGCCCTGCAATTTCCATTGAGCTTTCAACTACAGTACACTGTATTTTCATTGTGTTCAATGCTATATACATGTAATGTGAATAGTTCAAATTTGAACTTTGTCTTTGTTAGTCATCATTGCATGTGGCATAACAATATTTTACATGTTCTGGATGCCTGTCTTACTGTACAAGCATTCTCTGGCAGAGAGTGACCATCCTTGGTGTCTATCTGCAGGGGTTTCAATAAAAATTGAAGTAGCCAGCAGGTTTGAATAGAGTAACTGACAGTATCAACAAGGGGCCATTAGCCCCCTTTTCTTAGGGGGGTGAGGAGGGGGTCTGGGTGCGTTCTGCCCCAGAAAATTCTAAAATTTCAAAGTCCTAAAATGTGATTTTCAGCGTTCTGGGGACTAAATTTGAGGACAAAAGAGTGTGTGTTTCATTCAAGAAAATGTTAAGGTTTCACAATCAAATCCTGTCATTCCTACCAAGCAATGAACAAATGATGAAAACTAAATTATGTACTTTTCCACGTGACTAAAGCAATGTAAAACCAGTGGGCCTTCATAAAAAAACATCAGATTTTGATATTTTTTTGTTTACAATGCTAATTAAACTAGTTGCTTCTTCTTTCTTGAAGAAAGTAGCCGACCTCTATCAGCCAAGTAGCTGACCCATTTTGTCAGCTGTTGGTGCTCATTGAAACCCTTGTATCTGTCATGGATTTTGGGACTGGGTAGAGACAGCACCTTGCTTGTCCATTCCCATCAGGCTGGTCTGTGCCTATGTAAAGCTGATAAGAAGAAATAACCTATTCTTTAGAAACTAACTCTTTTTACCCAAGTACTTTAAGATGGAATCCATCAGGAAATTGAGCAATTTCAACTTTCAGTGGACAAAAGCCTAGTACCAGGATAATTTAAACAATATCACATTTTTTTTACATTTTTCAGGGGCTATAGATATAATTAGTTATCTATCATAACACCAAAGACTATTTCTCATGAGAGCCTGAGAAAATAAATGTCAAATTTTAAAAGAATTGTGAAAACACTGGTAAAATTTTGAAAATTTCATGTGTAAGATGTCATTTTGTCAAATTTGACATTTATTTTCTTGGGCTCCCATAATAAATTTTCTTTGATGTTTGACAGATAACTAATGTTTAGTTATCATTCTGTCAAACATCAAAGAAAATTTAGTGTGGGAGCCCGAGAAAATAAATGTCAAATTTTGCCGTTGAAAAATGTGAAAAAATTATAATGCGATATTGTTTAAATTATTCTAGGACAAGGTTTTTGTCCTCTGAAAATTAAAATTGTTTATTTTCGTCATGGATTCTGTCGTAATCCACTGTATGTGGAAATGCGGACTATGTTTGTTGGTGATAAAGATACAGCGTCATCTTGAAAAAGTGGTTTTTGTACATGCATGTTTGCTTTTCTAAAGTACATGACTGTACAAAAGTCTCATTGCACCAATAACTACAGTAGTCGCTTATTCAATTTTGCTGTTACCATACCCCAAGCCAAGCCCAACCTGGTAGTCATAGGGTTGGGGCTAAGGATACCCAGAACATAACTTGCATTAGCTTTTGTGTGTTATATGGGCGCCATATTCGCCATTATTTAATCTACCACTCTAAACTTGGTACAAGAGTAGAACAGTACTACATGCATTTCTAAAAAGAGTGATTCTATAGTAGCCTACATGGCTGTTATAACCATGAATGGCTCTGTTAAGCTCAAGAGGTACAATGCATGTAGGCTGTACTAGTAACACTCAAACAAAGCCAAGACTTGATTTAATCCCTGCTCAGGGATGTGCCCAAGGGGTAGATGGTAACAGGAAGAACTGAAGGCACTTATCCTGTGAAAGACTGATACACTCCAGAATGTTTGATGATAGTTATTACTGTATTAAGCTGTGTATAATGATGTAAAACGTGGCAGTTAAAATTTGGGTCAAGATTAAGGGAAAGAAAACATTATACACAGGCAAATACAGTAACTTGACTAAAGTAAGTTGATACATGTAGCTGATGTGAAAGTGCATGACAAGATGTCTTGCGGTTGTTTAGGTGTAAATGCTCACTCTTTGTGGTACATTTTCACCTTTTCACAATCTGGAGTGTTATGCCACTTGTTCTGTTGCTGTAGGCCTGGAGTATGTTACAGAAATCCAGGTTATAGGACAGAGCCCGAGGTACCACTGCGAGCTGTGTGACTCCAAATTTGATCACAACTTGAAGTTCCCTCACCTTGTTGGAAGCAAACATCGTTTCAATGTGCTGGTGAGTAGACAAGATCTCTGAGATGTTTGTACCCATTAAAATGTGATAAATTCCTTAAAGGGGGCTATGCGATTCTGTTTGCTGTCTCTTTTGAAAGCAAACGTTTTTCACATCAATATTGAATTCCAAAAGTAATGGTGTAGTAGTCTTCCAGGCTGTCATGAAGAGCTGGGGCGGGGATTTCCACCAGCTACTATGAATGTGGTCCCCGGTTACTTTCATTGGAAAATTGAAGAAAAATAAAACCAAAAGAAATCCCTAGCTGTTTGATTCCCCGCATACTTACAGTATTGTATTGACGTGGCAACTTGAAATTGCAGTGACAACCCTGTAGTGTTGTTATCTTTAACAATTTATTGTTCCTCGAGCCTGAATGGGCTCTGAGTCAATAGCCCATGAGGGCAAGAGGAATAATAATAGTAAAATTCAACTAGTTGGTCAAAAATATCAAGACAAAACAACTTTAGCTAGTTAAAGCAGAACTTTTATCCCTTTTTGCCACCAAAAAGCTGGTGCTTTTTGCTACTAGTGGGCTATAACATATAGCCTAGTAGTAGCCCAGCCAATCAGAATGCAACATTGATAATAGACCACTTGTTGGATTTTACTAAGAGGCTGTATTTAAGCACTGAATCTGTTTCCTGTCATCTGTTGCAACGATGACAAGGATGGACGTGGATGGAAACTTGAAAAAAGTTGGGCAATGTTTTCAAGTTTTAACACCGTTTCTGCAAAAATCACCCAAAAAATTATCATAGTTAATGCTCCGTGGTGAAATTAAATTTTGCTTGATATCTTCTTCATATCTCTCCTGGGGCATTATATTATATAGGTAAAGGCAATAGGGTTCCAAAGTGTGACGTCATAAAAAATTAAATTTGTGAAATCATGGGATTTGTCAGGATATTCTAAAAGAACAACATCCAGGAGGCCTACTTGCCAAAAACTAGCATTTCGGGGCAATTTGGCTCAGAGATATTAGCCCAGTTATGCTCTGATGACTCCATACAAATCCTTCTAAATTTGACTCGGTTCCTGCATGTGAGATGCGTCCTCTGAATCAATGAAATTTGACAGTTTCAAGTTAAAAATGACTGAAACTATAAAAGATTCAACTTATGTTCGACATTTGATTCAGAAGTTGCATTTCACATGTGCGGAATACAATCCATTGTTATAATATTAACTATTATCCATATTGGATAACAAGTTGTTTTAGAGACTGAGAATATTATTACCACAATCAGAGTTCAATTCAGCACCATTACAATGTACATTGGTCGTGAAGTTCAATGATTGTTTGCATGGGATTTCCTGAGAATCTGAAGTCGAGTTCCTTCAAACAAATTGTATCTGAAATGGTGATGAATTGTCAACTTCACAAAATGATGAAAAATGGAACTTATGTTAGAATTTGAGGGGTACATTCTGGGCTTACAACATCTCTACAAATTTTTACGTTGATCTGTGAAAAGTTTACTGTAGAATCGACAGGACTGGTTTTACAGATCAATGTATGAAGAATAGGAAAGAAAGAGTTGTGCACGTGTACAAGCTCTGTTACCCACAAGCTTACAGTAGATCTCTGTGACTTGGACATAAATAATCTTTTGTCCAGTTTCTGAAGTTTACCATGATTCACTAACTTTTCAGATGTCAATTTTGACATCGTTCTGGTTTTCTCATGTAGAATAAAATAAAAAAACGACTTTGTACTAGAGTGTTTATGTGACAGGTCAAAATTAAATTTAGGTTAATTTTTTTTTTCAGCCTCAATTTAATAGGTTGATTCTCGCTTTCCTTTGTCTTTTAGCCCTAATATTATTCATGTATTAGGGCTAGGAGACAAAGAAAATTGAGAATCAACCTGGGTTAAAAATTTTAACCTGAAGATAATTTTGACCTGTAACATTTACACAATAGACCTGTGTCACTCAGTGGCTATTTTGTCTCACGAGATTCAAAAAGCTTTGCTTATGCATGGCTATCCTCATTCTCTTTATGAGGCTAGCCGTGCATAAACAAAGCCTTTTAAATCTCCTGAGACAAAATGGCCGCCACATGACAAGGGTCTATTACAGGTGAGCCCAGTTTGCAAAATATTGGCCCACTGCTATCCCACATTTTAACAACCCGGACCTGATATTTTACTTAAAAGTGTAAAACATTAGGTCCGGGTTGTTAAAATGTGGGATAGCGCTATCCACCGGATAAATCACTATCCAGTTGATAAATATTGGGGAAACCAATTGCGCTCTCCACTGGATAGAGATTTATCCAGTGAATAGCGTTATCCACCATTTGAACAACTAGGGCCAGACATTCTGTAGTTACAAGCCTGGTGTTGAAAGTACTTACCTATTGCCATCATGGCCCAGGTTTAAATCTTGGTCCGGCTCTCTCTCTGAGTGTGTATAATATGCGAGTCAGCGAGTCATGCGAGTCAACATGCGAGCCATGCGAGTCAGCATAAAATAACTTTGTTTTTAACGTAAACTACTAAGTAACGTATCTATTCCAAAGGCAGGTCCTTTAAAATTCAGCTTCAGAAAAATTCGCCAACATACAAATTGAACAAGGTGAAACAATAACAAAGGTTTGAGAATGCGTTAAACAAAGGTTTAAAGGTTCTTCCTCGGTCACGTTTAATGAGTCACACCATATGTGGTAAGCCACGTGACCAGAACATAAAAAACACTCTTTAAAACGCAAACGTCTTGCGTCTTTCATAATAAAACCAATGCCAATGGCTTAAGAATATCGCGATAAAAAATCTGACTTACTAACAAGTTTAACGTTCCTTCTCAAAATTCACAGTTATTGAAAAAGCTATGACGTCATTGAGGGGTATTTTTGTTAGCGAGTCAACATTTTACGAGTTTATTCCTTGCGATTTACTTAAGATGTTTCTTTTCTTCAAGTTTATACACTCGATAAAATTGCGGGCGACATGACTTAGGACTCATGACTTCGGGCGAGATGACTTTCGGGCGACTTGACCGGTTACTTCTGTCTCGCATGGCTCACATGATGACTCGCATGACTCACTGGCTCGACTCGCATGACTCGCTGGCTCGCTGGCTCGCAGTTTGTCAAGACCCTCTCTCTCTACTCAAAGGGGATAAGCCATGCTATCTTTATAAATAGCTTAATGGTTTTAACATGTATTGAAATCCAATGGTCTTGTTATGTTTGATGCATTTAAACAGTTTACTTTCATCCTTTGCTACTGGTGACAAGGATGGACATGGATTGAAATTTGCAAACAGTGGGCCAATATTTTGTTTTAATGTTGGGCCAGCAAAAATCACTGAAACATTATTATTTTAAGTGTTCCCTGAAGAAATTTGTTTGACATTGTCATAAATCTACAGCAGCATTTTGTATATGGGTAAAGGCAGAAGTCTATGGCAGTTACAGTGTAACCTGAAACTTTTCAGCAATGTCATCATGACTTATTAGCCCCTTTAAGAGTTTTCCTTGGGTTCTCGACTAATCTAGCTTTTACATGCAAAATAACTGCAAGTAAACCTACTCTGGAGGAGCTTGATCAGTATTCAGTGGGAAAGCAAATCAAGAGAACAAGAAAGTACGGTGAAACCTGTATTAAGCGGACACCCTTGGGGAATGCTGTAGTGTCCGCTTAATACAGGGTGTCCGCCTAATACAGGTTTCGATAGATAACGTCATTTGAGATGTCAAATGCCATCCAAATGAACACTGGAAATGTTAGGAATACTCCTAGAGACTTTGACGATATACGTTTGCATTAATTTCTTTATCAAAGTGGACCAGTTAGTCATAGTACCATAAACATAGATTGCAACTCAAATTTGAAGAAAGCAGATGAGTGAAACGAGCTCTACACAAACAAAACAAAATAGAAAACAATCCTGTACTGTGAAATTAATCAAATAAGTTCGTCAAGTCACGTTTTTTTAATGTAAAAATCGAAAAAGTTGTGGGTGGCAATTCGAGGTAATATTTCGCATTTCCGGTGTCTGGCATGTTGGGTAGTGGAATGTGATTGCAAGTGTCCGTTTAATACAGGTTGGTAACAATAGAAATGACTATTTCAGGTACTTTTTAGGTGTCCGCGTCCGCTTAATAGAGGTGTCTGCTTAATAAAGGTTTCATTTAAAGTAAATAAGGGAAATAAATTTTGGGACTTCGGCTACTGTCCGCTTAATAGAGGGTGTCCACTTAATACGGTGTCCGCTTAATACAGGTTTCATTGTAAATGAAAAAAATCATGCAGGCACTACCTCTTGATATGAGGTACGAGATATTATTATTATTATCGTAGAAATGCAAATCATTTACCACTGGTTTGTTGCACTCTCTTGTTCTCTGTAACCTTGTTTTCATGAATTGTTTCCTGGCTTTTATCACAGGAAACAAAAGGAAAATACAACCAAAAGAACTTCCTTACTGTTCATTTCCCTGCTTGCTAATTGCATATACTCAGCAACTTAAAATTTTAGTGAAAACCCTGCCAACTCAAAACCTTTCTCATAACGTTATTAATTATCATATTTTATCCCAGTTATATGATTAATTCATAATTTTAATTTCGTTCATTCAACATTGCTCCCAAACAGTTACCATATGTTGTACCTTCTTGAGGGAATTCTCGAATTTCATTCACTTTTAAATGTTTTTAACCTTTGTGGAGTAAATGATAAAAATTAAACAATTCTTCTGTCTCACTCACAGAAAGAAAAGGTACCAGATGTTGCTCAGAGTGTCCGTGGCGATGTCAAAAAGAGGTCAGAATTGTCCAGTAAGCTCCTCGAGGAAGCAAGTAAACTTGAGATGATGGAAGGACGACAGCAGGTGAAAACCAGAACAGAAAAGAGCCCGTTTAACCGTATCAACAACCAAGCTGCAGGTGATTTGGGTGGATTCAGTGGGAACTTCAAGGGGCAGCAGTCATCTAGAGGAGGTAAGTTGACTCTCAGTGGTGCCTGCAATGGAGGACAAAAATCCTTGGAACGGTTATGGAAAACCTTCCTTCCACATCCTTAACTTATCAAATGTTCAGATGTAGCATAATATACCCTTAAATCTAACCACTTGGATACCGCGACTGGCCCTCCCCTCCCCCCTCCAAACAATGTTGGGATGAAGAAACACTTTTAGGACAGGGTAAAGTGTACAGGGGTGCACAAACTACAACATTGCTTGAGGGAGAGGGGGAAAGGGGGGAAAATTGAGGCAGATCGTGTTAATTGTCCTGAGAATTTTGTCCTCCATTGTAGCATCAGTGTTACAGTGCAGCTACTGTCACCGGGGCCACTAAGACAAAGTTGACTAACTGGATTACAGGAAAATATTAAGTACTAACAGTAGTTTTTTAGCCAATTAGCAAATCATAAGTAAACAGCAAATTACTCAAAGCACAAGATTTAAATATTGATGGCAAATGTTTCAAAGAAAATTTACCATTAGACAACGTTTTTCTGTCTGAAACTAAAAAAAATATTTTGCCTATGAGACATGTTTGTCACAAGCTGTTATTTTGTTATCAAGCAGCTATTTCTTTGCTATCTGTTGACAATGGTGGCCCCAGTTTCAGTGGACTTACTCTACTCTTCGTTTACTGCAGTGAATGATCAGGGCATTTGTGCTTAGTGTTGCCTACCATGATTTCAAAAGAGGTTGCAAAGGCTGAAGACACTCAAGGTTATTTTTGTGAGTGAATTCCGCTGGCTGGCTGCCATCAGAAAATGCTTCGTTGCAAGTTTGTCTGTGGAAGGTAGAGTAGGGTATTCAAGGTTGAACAGCCTCTTGTGACACCAATCAAATTTTAATCTTCCAGGAGGGCAACAGTGGCAGAGTCAAAGAGGAAGAGGACAGGGTGGTGGGCGTGGCAATCAGATGGGTACACGTGGCAGAGGACAGATGTATGGAGGAGGACAGAATAACACACGTGGTGGAATGCAAGGGGGGCGTGGTAGAGGAAACCAGCATGGAACCCCATATAATTATAACCAGCAGCAATCAGGATCTTACAGAGGCAGAGGCAGAGCTAGAGGAAGAGGAGGCAATAACCAGCATCAGTCATGGAATCAGAACTTCTCTTCTTACAACAATGCACCAAATCAGACGTTTGTTGATAGTTCTTATGGTAGTGATAATGATGGTTACCAGTGGGATAATAGTGCACAGGGAGGAGGGTAAGCGCCTTTTAGGTCATTATACTGGAAAAGGCTTTTTAACACTTATTCCTCGAGCCCGAATGGGCTCTGAGTCAATAGCCCATGATGCCGAAGTCCAAATGGGCTATTGACTCAGAGGCTATGAGGGTGAGAGGAATAATTGTTTTAGTAAAATCTAACTAGTTGGTAAAAAATATTGAGAATAAAAAACGTTTAGCTAGTTAAAGCTAGACTTTAATCCTTTTTTGCCGCCAAAAAGCCCGCACTTTTCGCTACTAGTGGGCTATAACATATAGCCTAGTAGTACCTCAACCAATCAGAACGCAGCATTGATAATAGACCACCAGTTGGATTTTACTAAAATCTTTTATCAAAATAATTCTCTCTACTTATTCTTTAAGGTAATGTATGGACATCAGTCTGGATGTTTGAGTGTGTATTGGTTAACGCATGTGACAATTTTTCTTCACTCATTGCTTAACCATTGTTTTGACATTGCCTTGTATCGTACAGGGAGCGAATGTTGCCACCAGAGGCATTTGGATCCAGATCTCAGTCCCAGTCACAAGGTCAGCAGTTTATCAACTATGATGAACACTATGATGATTACTATGGCAACCAGAACACTTCCTACGGTGGCTCTAACTATGAGGTACAGTAAATAACACCTTTAATTCGGTGCCCTTTATGAGTTCTAGAAGTCTTGGCTCATAGAGAAAATTGCGCTTGATATTTGTTCAGGAGCTTTAAGGAGACTTTGACAAGATGCTTTGCTCGGCCTCGCTAGCATTAGTGCTATAAATACTGCCGTTGGTAAATAACGGAATTATTGTTATTATTATTTTTCAATTTGGTGTGAAGGCAACCCCAAAAAACGTTTGTTTTTCCTGAATGAGGCCTCTCAATTCATTGTCTTGATGACCTGTGCATGTACAGCTGGTGTACCCACTTTTCCATAGCTGATATCCCCTATGCGTTGCAAAATGTATTACTACTACTGCTCATTCTTTTTAGTATATTGAGCCATACGCCGACCAGAGCACATATTCCACTCAGAGCGCTAATCAACAACGTTTTCAGCCACCTGCTCACACACCAAGTGCCAATGTTGGCAGCAGTGTAGGCAGTGATAGTGGTGGAGTTTCCGGAAAAAGTAACGTCAGCCTTCTGCAGGGAGCAATAGCAGATTTGGTGAGTTAAGTATTAAAATAGCTTTCTGTGCGTGAAGTACCAAATACGTGATGAGTGAAAATAGGAAATAGTTTCCATAGAGTTTCATCAAAATTCTAACAATTTCCCTTCTCGTGCCTTTCCGCGAGGGAAATTGTTAGAATTTTGACAAAACGCAGGTGAGACACTGACGGACTGTATTTCCTAATTTCACCAGTATACCATTTGATTAGCTTAATAATGTTAATACTAGTAATAGCCGAGGTTACCGAGGTGCAAGTGACATTGCTCGAAGGTAAAAACCCTTTAGCTCCAACGCTGCCCTTGGCGTTAGTTTCAAGTGATAGATGCTCGAAATGCGATGATGCTCGAAACTAAATTGTTGCATGCGTCCCGTATGACGGGAAGATCGATTGATTGATCCGAAGACGTTTTTGTAGAATATCATGTTTAGGTGATTTCTCGTGGCTGTTCTTGTGGCTGTTGTTAAACGACGCTTATTTCTTTTAGTCTTTGTTGTGCTTTACAATGGAAGGAGTATATTTTTATTTCGGTATACTGTAATACAGAGTTTGGAATCTGTCTTCAGATTAACTTTGCGGTTACAAAAGACCCAGTAACTCATTGCTTTTTTAAACGGGGACTCAATGTTTCTGGACTGGGACGCGTGATTTTCACAAGATGAGTTCCAGGACTCACCGTAACTATTTGTAACAAAAGCAGTGCTGATTGCGGATTTGGTATTACGTGTGTTATCCAGTTAGGAAAAGGGGAATGTTAATCAGTAGCTTATTCATGCTATTTTATTGCAAGAAGTGCATATTTGGCTAAAGAAGAATGATGACCTAAAAGGCCGAGTTTTAGCAGCTCTCAGTTCTGCTGAGAGTCTGCGATGGACAGAATGCCTGAAGCGATTTACTAAATAACACTGACTTCTGAAAGCCAAGAATGTGTCGTATCTAGAAAACTTGACGTAAATGCCTAGATAGCATACCCGGATCAGATGATGAAGGGACCTTACTTATGGTGCCGAAAATCTATATAATGTAAGGATTACAATCAACGTGGTTCTCTCTAAGAGATAAGTACTCATTGATTTGTGTGTTTGTTGTTTAGGGAAAGCTTGTTAGCAGTGAAGAAGATGCTTCGATGGCCTTGCAAGTGTCCAACGCTCTAACGCAAGCATTGCTACAGTTTCGTATGAACAATCTTAGTAAAGAGGTATGTACAGGGCGGGTTTCACAGGGGCACCTAACGTCAATTTTCGGAAACTATCTGTTCGGAAGGCGATTTGAGATCTCGAATTTTCGGAACGTTTGTTGTAAACTTTCTTGCTTGCCTGTCTCTCCTAGGATTTCAAACATCTAAAAAATGGTTTTATTGTCCATTTTCAACGGATTTAACCTAAAAAGGTCACGTAGAATTTTCGGGAGCCCTTTTTCTGGCTGAAGTTTTGGAAAAGGTAAGTTTTGATCCCTATAATTTTCGGATCACTAGACTTTCACCTAGGAAATCCGAACAGATGAAAAATTTTTTGGGATAAAAATATGCCTATATCTACCGTTTAAATACTAAAGTACGTTCAGCAATGCTATGTTTAACTGTATATGTGTTTATGAAACTCGCTATTTCTTGTTGCGCAACTGAAACTAGGGGCACCCAACGAGAATATGGTTCAAAACCACTTAAATTTTAAGTGGTTTTGAACCATATTCTCGTTGGGTGCCCCTAGTTTCAGTTGCGCAACAAGAAATAGCGAGTTTCATAAACACATATACAGTGGACGCTCTCATAAGCGACCACCTTGGAAATTCCGCCGGTCGTAACTAGACCTGGTCGTAACAATGTCAATTTTATTGCACCAAT
>CALNXK010000046.1:1237500-1272500 GCA_942486035.1 Porites lobata
GTCGCCCTAGACAAATTCAGCAGGGTTGTATCAGACTTCAGAGCTAGATCGGGTTGTTCGAAGCTGGGTTAAGATAATTAACCCAGGGTTAGAGAGAAATTTGAACTCAGCTATAAGAGCTTAAAAAGCAAATTCAATTTAATTCTCTTTGCCTACAATTTGAGGACTGGATACTATAAAAAGAATAGAGAAAATTATCCGAGGGAATGCTTTGAATAAAAAGAAAAAGAACCCCGGGTTAAAATTTAACCCCAGGTTAGCCCTAACCGGCGTTCGAACAACTGGTCCCATTCCACTACCGCATGGTGCACATTTGGAACAATCTAGACAGTACTCTTAAAACTGCAAAATCGATTTCTACTTTTAAATTTTGTCTGAAAAATAAGTTGATTACTGACTTTTTCAATAGCACGTTATGATAGTATTTTAGTATCTTACTAGTATCTTATTTTATTTTAACTTAAAATATGCATATTGTATAGTACGTAGTGAGAATATTTATTATACGATTAATTCTTAAATAGGTATGTTTGTATTGCTTTGTTCACCGCATTCTTTCCTTTTAATCGAATTGTTAACTACTTCTCTTATCTTAATTAGTTTTTTTTTTAGTCGCATTGTCACTGAAAAGCCCCACCAGGGGAGTATCAATAAACTATTGTATTGTATTGTATTGTAAACGAAAACAAAAACAGAGAATTTTCTTTTGTATAGAGATAAAATTTCTATTTTAGCCAGGGCTAAAAGCGAAGCTCTGGTATAATATTTATAATTTAAATCAAACAGTTAACTCGTAATCTACAAGTCACTTCATTTTAGAGATCGATATGACTTTTCGGAGGAAGCGGGGGCTGGGTGATTTTAGAGAAAATATAATTTCCAAACAGTCGAAGAATGAAACAAAACTTACATCGAGTTAATAGTCTTGTACACCCAAAACACCGCAAGGTAAACTCGGGTTCCGAAAGCCGACGAGTCTGTCGTTAGAAGAAAGTAGCCGTGAATTCTTTATATTTTAGGTAAGCTTAATTAGTTTAATTTTTTCAGCGAGAATAGAAAGTGTAACTGAAACTCATAAACTTCATTAAGGCGTTATACAGGGCACGAGTTATGTATAAAGAGTAATATACTGCCAAATTCTTGAATGGCAAGTAATGAATAAGAAAATAAATAACGATTCAATGGAACAAGTACAAGAACAACACCATCAGGTTCAACGTCTGATTATTCTCGTCCCTGGAGCGACTCGGCTTAATTTGTAACCAAACCACGTGACCAAGAAACGATGAGTTCTGGAGATGAGAACGCTCGTCTGATCTGTTTCTAAAAATATCAAAGATTCTCGATCTGTGGTCTCACGATCGTGTTTTGAGCTAATGTTATGAACGAACAATGACAGATAAACCATTTCTTGAAAATTTGTATTTGAAGACCCATCAGTTAATAGTTAAAAGCAATTCGCGTAACACTAACTGAACCGTGAATCCGTGGCAAGTTAAATCGGCTGAGCACATGGAAAAATTCCAAATAAAATCAATTTCCATCAAGGTGGCCCGACCCAGTATTTTTGCAGGTACACCTTCCATATTTGAATCTCTTAAACGACGACAAATTGATCTTTATCGTAAAAACATTATAGCATATGTATGACACGCACCGTGAATAATCGATTAAGTATTAAGCGCCGAGGCGCTTATTTCATTTTCCTTGTTATAGGTGCGGCGCTTGTACTAGAGCGGAGCTTATTTCAACCAAGGGTAAAACACTGAGGGGAATATAGAGAGAATTAACTGAGGCGCGTACTAGGTATGCACAATTTAATACAAAATACGTACACCTCGAACTGTTATATGAACCTGGTTTCAAGAGCTTCCCTGCATAAAAACTTTAGAACTCACGAGTTGCTAGTTGGTCGAGGTCATTTCTCAGACGATATGGTTTTTAATCTCTTTATATCGAGATCTGTAACAAAGGTGGGGAGTTTTAACTTAATTTGTAAATACCAAAACTAGCGCCGCGGCGCTTATTCAAGTAGCGGCGTTTAATCAGTCATTTACGGTTGACTTAACTTTGTTATGATGTTATTTTTTGGGTGATCGGATTTCCTATTGTCTTGAGTTTAGCATAAAATCTATTTAATTCTCATGCAGCACGCGAGAATTTACCGCACTTGGTTGCCCTCTGAAATCTTTCCGAAATATGGTAATGCTTTAGAATGGGAGCGCAACGAAGCGCGGTAAATTTTCGCGTGCTGCATAGGTATTAGATGTTGTGCTAAACTCGAGCCAATAGGAAATCCCACAGCAAAAACTTAGCCAGATCTATGACATCGCTTCAATATTTATTCAATTTTGCGCCTACATGAAATTCGGGGGTTTTATAGTACACTGATCAATTGTAGCACTGAAATGTTTCAGATGTTTTAAAGAAAATCTTTCGACGAATTTTGTTTTCATCGCTCTTTTCGTGGAAGTAGCTTAGAAGACAAAAAGAGCTCAGCATTGTGTTTTACTGTTTCACATGCTTTCATGTTTTTTTTTCGAAATCGCTCAAGTCTACTTGCTTTCAGCCGGTTGTAAAGTGTATAAAGGTCATTTGTAAAACTAATGAGTGATAAAAATTTTTAAGTCCAGCTATCAGTTTTTGATAATTTATACCTTTTGGTAGAAATTCGAAGATGTCTCGAAATTCCTCTTAAAGTATAATAGGTAGTGTCAAGAGACTATAAAGGGGACAGAGAGGGCATCCCCCATATACACCCTATTCCATATATAGGTAATTCGTCTCGAGTTATTTTTAGAATCGGGATAAAGTTACCTCGCCCGAGGCGTGGATGTTTCGTGAAGGTTTCGCATGACCAAACGCCGTGCAAAACATGTCGGGCAAGAGGCAATGAAAGCGTAAAAAGATCGAGAGCATTCCTGAATATTGAAGCGA
The DNA here is from genome assembly GCA_942486035.1 of Porites lobata. NCBI lineage: Eukaryota > Metazoa > Cnidaria > Anthozoa > Scleractinia > Poritidae > Porites > Porites lobata. Next base: position 1,240,438 of record CALNXK010000046.1, read on the forward strand.
AATGAGTCGGCGCTCACCTGGGAAAAAGGAATCGCTGGACCCTTTGACAACCCGTGAAACCAGTTTAACTCGAAGTTGTCGTAACCTCAGTGCTTTAATAAAATGAGAAATTTCGCCGGTCTATTGAAACCGGTCGTTTGTACAATTTAGGGAGTTTAAGATCCAACGACGCGGACGACAACTAAAACGTCAAAAAAACAATAGGTTTAATTAGCAAAACAACAACTTCGCACGTGCAACACACTTTTTTGTTCATTTCTTTCCCGTTTTTGCACGACTACGACGTGAAAATGCCTAATTTCGCGTTTTATGGAGGACGTAAATAAGCAACGACGAAATTTTATTTCTCTTTCTGAGCTTGAATATGGTCCCTTGAAATTCAGCTTTAAGGGTTCGCCTACAATTGACAAAGTAAGTGGGTAGGAATAATCGCTATAAAGACTGAAAAAAATAAACATCAAACCAGAAATTGCTCTCTTCAAACTGTAAATTATAAATGATCCTGAGAGAATATTCAGTGTGTTAAGGATTTCCCTGCTCTACTGTTAGCTCTATACAAGAGAGGAAGGGCGATTCTTTTTTAATTTCGGTTTCGCTGACACAGCTTTCGCAGAAATCTCGCTGTAGTCGTTTTCGTCTACAAAAGGAATAGCAAAATCGCTCTCCGCGTTTTCCCCCATTTTGTTCTGCGTCATTTCGTGAAGGACGCGTGGCTCTCAGCGTGGGTCATCCACGCGGAACACATTCGCGCTATGTGATTGGCTGTTGTCTAATCCCCCTTGAGATCTGTGGTGCTAAAAATAACTCGAGACGAATTACCTATGGAAAAGGGTGTATATGGGGGATGCCCTCTCTGTCCCCTTTATAGTCTTTTGGTAGTGTAAAGCATTTCCAAAATGAAATCAGGAGCACCCAACCAGAATATACAGTCGACTCCCGATAACTCGAACCCTTGCTAACTCGAACCTCGCCCTAACTCGAACCAAAATCAATTTCCCCTGGATTTCCGTCATACATTTACTGTAATTTTACCCTCGGTAACTAGAACCCTTGATAACTCGAACTCCCGCTAACTCGAACCAATTTTCGTTTCCTCTCAGGTCATTTTCTATATAATTTTACCCTCGATAACTCGAACCATGTTTTGAGCCCTTAAAAAGACGGGAAAAAAGCGGTCTACTGGCGTCCGAAACATTGAATTTTGGATTTCCTACTGACGCGTTGTAGGAGCCGAGATAGTTTACTAGTGGAGGCTGATGTTGATTGTCACCTGAGGCTAACTGAAGCAGTTTTTCTACTCAAAACAGTAAAACGCATGCTCTATTTAGGCTATGTTTTGTTACGTTACGTTCTGATTTATAATCCAGAAGTATCCTTTAATTTTCACTTGACATTTCTACAATTAAATGTGATTAAAATGTTCACTGTACAGTAAAAACTGTTTTTTTACCTCACTCTCGGCTATTTTCTTCGAACTCCCGATAACTCGAACCTTTTGTTCGGGAGTCGACTGTAGTTCAAAAACATAGCATTGTTGAACGTATTTTAGTATTTTAAACGGTAGATATAGGCATATTTTTATCCCCTAAACATTTTTCATCTGTTCGGATTTCCTAGCTGAAAGTCTAGTGATCCAAAAATTATAGGGATCGAAACTTACCTTTTCGAAAATTTCAGCCAGAAAAAAGGCTCCCTAAAATTCTAGGTGACCTTTTTAGGGTAAAAATCCGTTAAAAATGGGCAATTATTCCATTTTTTAGATGTTCGAAAACGGAAGAAAGAAAGTTTACAAAGTTTACAGCAAGCAAGAAAGTTTACAACAAATGTTCCGAACATTCTAGATCTCAAATCGTCTTCCAAACAGGTATTTTCCTAGTGCCCCAGTGAAATGCCGATAAGGGCAGAAATTTGATTTAGAGCTAAAACTATTGTGACGTCTTTTTCACGAGATATTGATTCCGATCGCCCAAAAATTAATATCATAAAAAAGTTTAGTCTATGTGTAATAAATGTGTTATTAACGATGAGTTTTATTTGTTTTCAAATCGTTAAACAAATCGTATTAGAGATTCAAAGATGGAAGGTGTCACTACAAAAATACTGGGTCGAGCCACCTTAAATCGGGACACATTTTGTGGTTTTTCTTTCACGCAGATGTCAAAAAGCACAAAACGTCCATCACTTCATGTTAGACCTAGAACAAGGATTTCGGGGCTGTTTCGCCGACGGACTTAATTTAGTTTCGTCTGTGGCGAAGGCTAAATGAGAACTATGCCACCCCGCGGTATTTTTATATTCATACGCCCGCTCGATAATCTCTGAAAAGAAAACTAACTAGAGGGTCTGTGAACAGACTAACTGCCGACCAGGTTCTTTGGTACTAGGAGGGAATTCAAACCACAGTTCAATTTAATATATCGGTGCAAAATGACAACACAAGAATTGAAACAAAACGAACGAAAAGGAACCTCCATCTACACTGCGTTGAAAATCCCCTCCCTTTCTAAACATCGCTCCCCCTTAGCCATAAATAACAAAGTTACAGTCCCTGAGCGCTAATGTCGTAAAAAGCACTTCGATCTCCTGCATTTGTGGTACTAGAATTAAAACTTGAGTTATTCGGTTTAATACTGTTGCAGTGCAGTAACTGACCACTGCAGAAGGAGTTATATGGCCCCAAGAGAAACTGATACAATGTTTATGCAAAAGTTTGGAGTGACCAACAAAGAGTATTTTGGTATGTTATGGCATTTTCTGCAGTGGTCAATATGTTTATGGCACGTTAACATTTTAAGTAGCCTTGCGTATAAATGCGGGCTGTACCAAATACACAAATTAAATTCATAACCAATGCTCCATGACTGCATCAAAATACTGCAGTAAGGTTGGGCTCAAGAAGAATCATATAGAAGGCCCAAAGGAAGCCAAGCAATTAAATCTGGGATACTCCGCTCTTACTGGTACACTGCATTTTCATTTTTTTGCTTCTTTTAAGACATTATCTGTTTAAAATTTCAAGACCCGTCACCATAACGATAAATTACGCCAGGACCTCTCCTTTTTGCAGTGGCTAGAATTTTAGGTCCCTCCAATTTCTTACTCATTCCCATTCCTATAAATAATTAACGTTTCCTAAGAAAACTACGCGTAATCGACGGGAAAACTCTCACCTGTACATCTGCTTTTTCTACGATAAGAAACCTAAGTCGCCTTCTAGTATGTTGTTGTTTGACTTAAGTGTGATTTGTCGCGTAGTCAAACTATAAATACAGGCTGCAACGCAAGATTTGTTCTTTACTTTCAAAGCCATAGTCTCAGTTTCTTTTACTTAATTTGTTTCAGTTTATCTTGTATGCACAGTGAGAGATTCTGATACGAGAGTCTTATGGAGGCTTTTTGAGCTTTTTCATGTACCTTGCATGAACATAATGCTCTCAATAATTATCTAACAAAAATCTTCGAACTGTGTTTTTGTACTGAAGAATACCCAAAGTGTGTATCAAATGCTTTACTGTTTTACTTCTTACCTTTCTTCCGTTTTTTCTGACAGCAGACTCCAGAATAGTCTTTATGGCAAAAGCATGTTCCTTGTTGTAAATTTCCTCCATTCAGACAGCTGAGTTCCGGACAAGCTCGCGTTTTTCGAAGAGTTGACGAGCAGGTTCCGCCACACTGTTCAGTTATTACTCTGTGACGGGTGCTGGTTTGAATGCCAGAAACGCCGCAGGCTGTCGAGCAGGCACCCCACGTAGACCAAGAGCTCAGCTGACAGTTCACTGATCGTGTACCATAGCATTGCCGTGTTTCCTCTGAGGTAGGACATTCTGATCCTCCACAACTCACCTCAGTGATTTGTGATCTCGTCCGTCGTTGTGATCCTTGTTGTCCACATTGTTCAGCACTACAAGAGCTCCAAGAAGACCAAGAACTGACTTCACAATCGCGAGGACTACAGGCTCGACGGCGACGACGTCTACTAAACCAGGCGTCAGTTTGAAGGAAACAATAAAAAAACAGCAAAGCGAGAGCTTTGTTAACAAACTTCATTCCGAACTTTTTCCTGGATGCGTCTCACGGAAGTAAAACACAGTTAAGGCTCAATTTCAATTTTAGTTCTCATCCTAACAAGAATGCGGCACTTTGACATCATCACTAGATTATACTGACCAATGAAAATGTTTCCCCCGTTGCAAAGTCCAATAAAACACGTGCCAACGCTGATCCAAACTACCCAGGAAATGCTTTTGATTCCTTCCACACCAAAGGTTAATCTGCGATGATTCAACCGCACTACTCAATAAACGAATACTTAAAAAGTCGCGTCTTCTAAGTTCTATGCCCAATTCTACGCACGCTTTGATTCAATATAGATGGCACCCCACAAAGGCTCCCTGTTAGCCTAACCTAACTTTGTACGAATTGCGAAGAGTTTAGAAGGATAAAAAAGGGATGAGACAGGAAAGGTTAGCCGATGACGAGTACGAAACACCAAGATTGCGTGAGACTAGGAAAAATCTGGGGAGACATCACTGATAAAGTAAAAATATTTTCTGAGGTGCTGTACCAACTCCTGTAATGGTAACAAATATAAACCAGGCCCCAGTTGTTCAAGAAGTGGATACCACTAGCACTATAGACTGTTCACAGTCCCCTATGTTTTCGTGAGATTGTCGAGATATAGCGCGTCTTACCATTAATGGCGGCCATCTTGATTTTCAAATGTACCTTTTCAAATAGCTCGCTTGCTCTCAAACCACCCCCGCCCCCCAAGTAGACAGTCATGAGAAGATGGCAGCCCGTAACACAAAGCGCTCGATCTCGACAATCTTGCGGACAAATAGAGGACTGTGAACAGTCTAATAGCACTATACATCGGATAAATCTCTGTCCAGTGGTTAGTGCAATTGGTTTCCCTAATTCTTATCCGCTGGATAGCGTTATCTATCTTTTGAACAACTGGGGCGTGATGATTTCGAATGAAGTATCAGTAACTTTGTGTATAATGGTCAAAGTCTCAGCGCTTCTTTTGTTTGTTTACTGGTTGGGTTAATCAAGTATCCCATTTTGTGAAAGTGATAAATATAAAAATTTTTGATATATTTAAATGTAAGAGAAAGATTTAACACTTGAGAGATCATCGCAGTTGTTCCAGGATTGACAGCTCAGTGAAAACAGCGCTGCACTGGTGGCGTAGAAGTTCGAATTCCGTTCAAGCCTGATCTTCTTTCTCAGGCCTACTTAATCAAACCTCGATGTAACGAACCTCTATGTAGCGAAGTCCTCGTTATAACGAACGGTTTTCATTACCACACTTATAGTAAAATACATGGAAAATAACCTCGATATAGCGAATGTACACTTTGTCAGTCCCTTGGCTCTTCGTTATATCGAGGTTTCACTGTACGTCACTCCGACGATGTTTTATACATTGAATTTTCCTTTTCTCTACAGAAAGAGAAAAGGAAGAGATGACAGATGAATTTCAGCTGTTCAAAGCGATTTCAACCAGACAGCCAAAAAAAAACTGTTTTTATTGCGATAATAAGGATAATTCATTTTAAGTTAACAAAAACGTGTAATTTTATTTAGATTTTAACAAAAATAACTACACTTGTTACGCTTGGAACCACCAACACATTGATTAGCTGGTGTGTATAGAGTTTTCCTTTGAAGACTATTAAAACTGGTTGAAGTTGTCTTTAATTGAGTGGTAAGATGTGTTGTTGCCAGTGTTGCAGCTTCACCCCAAGCACAACGCACTCCGTAATGTAAATACGGTGAGATGTAAAGAGCGCCGGATATACACAAAGAAGTACGTACGTGATGTGGAACAAAGTGTCTGTGCTTCGTAATAATGCCGACTGCTGTATTACTTTTTTTTATGACAGAAGTAATCTATATGATGCTTCCGAGAGAGATTAGAATCAAAATATAAACCATGTAGCGTTGGACTAGTGTTTGAGTTGTTGTCATTTATTTTCACGTTAGGATAAAATGAAAGAGTTGACGTGGACGGAAAATAATGTAATTAGATATTTCCACGTTCTAAGTCAATTTATTAAGGGCTAGCGAGGAAACAATGGAGAGCTCTCCATGAACTTACTTACTAGTTTTTTTTTTTATTTTTCATTATTGTTTGCACAGGTTACGCCAGTATCATCGGCAAATTTCTTATGAAGTTTCAACCATTACCTGCGAGGAAGAGAAAAAGCTGCCTTTTTACCTTTACAGTTTTTTTTTTGTTCCGAGCCAGCTAAGCAACAGTAACTTTTGAATATACCAGCCGTCAATTTCTGTCACCAGAGTCAAGTACGCGTTGCAAACAATTCAAGCAAAAGAATGTACTTCCGCATTTATGCGTTTCCTCGTGTCCTCTTTCTCAACGACACTTGGTGAATAAGCCATCAACACAATCCCAAATGCGGCTGATAAGTTGCAACCGCGAAATTCTCTTCTTCATTTAATTCTTGGTATTACCCATCCACTTGATTTATCCTACCGTGCGTCGTCCTATTACTACTTCCTTGTTTTGCCTTCAGGGGTCCGTTTCTAGAATGTTCCGTTAGCTTTCGAGCCCGCAGAGCAGTTTTATGTTTGCTATGACGTGTTTGCATTCAAGATCAAAATGTCAATAATTTTGAAAACGATGCAATGAAACTCTCAGTTAACGAAGCACAGTGACTGGTTTGTGATCCAGGAAATGTACTACAACTCAACAGGTTTCGATTCTAGAATCTGTCTTCGGGCCCAAAATTTAACGGGTCTTTTGAAAAACGGGCGGCCAGGGCCGGAGTAATACTATCTTTTCAACATGTGGTAAGACAGCATATGTGATCCCCAGGGTAATGCTTCATACAAGCACAGTTATTAGGTATCTTTAAGCGTGCTTTGTAGAAAACCCGGTAAAAAATCACAGATGAAAACAACAGTGCTACATTTTATGTTTGGAACTCAATGACTGTGCACAATGTTTTGTTTTTGTTTTCAAGTTCTGCCCGAATGAATTGATGAGGTTTCTCAAGATTGGCCAAGATTCACTCCCGTACCTTAAATTCCCGCCTCACCAGATTTTTTCCTTGGCTTCCTCCCCTGAGTCTCGATTTAGCCCTTGTAGTTTGCGAAATCTTGAGTATTGTTGCGTAATCATGTTCCCCCCGCTTCCCCCTATTTCCCACTCTTTTTAGAACTCCCACCTCCCGCCCTTTCCTCTCCCTCCTCTCGTACACCTCCCACCCCCTTTTCACCCGGGCCCCCACCCCCAGTCCTCTTCGACTGCCTCTTAATAATTGCAGTATATCATTTTTCATTCTTGTCAAGGCTTTTTAGAGCCAAATTTGTGGTAGATTTTTTTCTTTTTATCATCTCTATTTAAGACTGAAGTAAGTGACATCTGAGATTAGATTAACCTTGGAGGCAAACCGAAGCATTCCGCCTTAGACTAAGAAGCTGGGAACATGTACTGGGATATTCTTGTTGGATTAAATGCCTGGCATAAAACGGGGTATGGAATTTTGGTTCAAGTCTTAAATTCAAGTCATTAAATTCAGGTCTTAAATTGGATGAATACAACACATTCTGAACTGAAATAGGGTGACAACTCCAAGAAGTATGTCAATCTCTCCCCCCCTGAAGTTGTCAGAGATTTCACAATTCCTTTGTTTGGGTATTATATTACTTCCTTGTTTGTAACTTCAACTGCCAATGACAGCAACGCACATATCTGCTTACATAGCAACGTTTATAAATGAACAAAGCCAAGCGAGCAATCTCATAATCGACGCCCAAAACGCCCGTTCAGAATGGATTATGCTAAGATGGCCATTTTTATTTTGCTAGCTTTCTCCTGCCTAAGTTACACCGACGGCGGATGTATTCCACAGGATTGTCAGGTGAGTTCTTGGACTTTTTGGAGCTCGTGCCATGGTGAGCGATGCGGTGGACGAGGAGTCCAAAGACGAACAAGATGGAAAGACACCGTCCCAAGCTGTGGAGGATCAGAATGTCCGATTTTGGAGGAAACACGGTCGTGTGGCAGTGAACTCACAAGCTGCCTCAACGGAGGGCGTTTGAATGACAATGGAACATGCTCCTGTGCCGACGGCTATTCTGGACAATGCTGTGAAGTGAAACCTGACGGTATAGTCAGAAAAAGTTTTCTTTGCTTGCACAAAAATTTTAAATCTATTAATCTCTATCTCAAATTCGTATTCACTCTTTCTTATTCATTTGGAACTGAAAAGATAAATACGTTCATAGACCCTTTTAGTTCCCTCGAAAACTCATACCCGATTCCAGACCAAAATGGGCGAAGTCTGTATCAGTCCGAAATGGCGCAGAAACCCTACCCTTTGGGGCAGCACATACCTATATGTATATGATTTATAGAAGAAAGTACCCCTCGTTGGAATATATAACTTTCGAGGATTCACTGATCTCGTTTTAATCCATTTTGTCTCAGTTCCTACGGCTACACACAGCACTATTCGCTAGGCGTTTCTTGCACAAGCATCCTTGCCACAATGCTGTCTCAAAATTGTGAATAATATTTGAATCGAGATTCGAAGTCTTTATTTCAGACTAAAAGAAGCAAAACGTTTTATTGGGGGTTCTAATAAAGACCGAAGTTCTTACTAGTCGCGAAGTCGTGTGCAAAGTCCCGTGCGCGTATAAAGGTGGCTTAGGCGCCCACAGAGACTTACGCTTTGTCGATCACGTGTTCTTGCCCACTGAATCCTTTTCCTTTGTTTGCAAATCACGTGCAAATTATTATCGAAGAACCAATTGGCGCCAATACATTGTTTAATAAAAGGCAATCATAAGTAGAAAATTAATTAAGTGTTGACAGGCCAAACACGACACAGAAGCCCGAGATAGTGATACCTGGACTTCGAGTTTTGCTCAAATAAGAATATCTTTCAGAGATTTTCATTTTTATATGGGATAGAGCGGAGGGTCTTCGCATATGCCTCTTAAAGGTTGGATTTTTAGATGCCATTTGCTCATAAAGGTGTTGTTAGGCAATGGCAGGCCCTATGGAAAGCCATAACTTTGTTATGTGGTTATTTATCATTATGTGGTGTGGTTACTTCATTATGCCTTGTAGTTTCTTCATTATGTCTCGTGGTTACTTCATTATGCCTTGTGGTTACTTCATTATGTCTCGTTGTTACTTCATTATGTCTCGTTGTTACTTCATTATTTCTTGTGGTTACTTCATTATGTCTTGTGGTTACTTCATTATGTCTCGTTGTTACTTCATTATGTCTTGTGGTTACTTCATTATGTCTTGTGGTTACTTCATTATGTCTTGTTGTTACTTCATTATGTCTTGTGGTTCCTTCATTATGTCTTGTGGTTACTTCATTATGTCTTGTGGTTACTTCGTTATGTGGTTTGTTCATTATGTGACGTGGTTTCGTCTTTATGTTTTGTTGACTTTACTTCCGGTATGAAGCTCTAGTACCCAGGCTTTACTCCTTACCAGGAAGTAGTTAAGCTTTCAGTACTGGGAAACTAAACATGCCTATAAATGACTTTCATTCAAGAAAATGCCAGTTAATTCTTTTACATGGTTGTTCTTTGGTCAGTGAAGACTGTGCGGCTCGGCTGCTTCTCATGCAAACACGAAAGTTTGAGCTGCTAAATACAAGGCATGAAAATTTCGACTTCCAGAGCCATCGAACCAGCTTTCGCTCTCTGATTCTGAGAATGAAAAAAAATAAATAGAGTTATCAACTTGCTGCAAACCTCAACAGTATAATTAAGCATATGTTTCATGGCAATCAACTCAGAAGAGTTTCGTTTCAAAACACGGTAAAACTCACTGGTAAATAAAACTACAAAGCGATTGTGTGTTGTCGTTTTCCAAACAAATCTCGAATCGGCTTTAATTATAAGGCATGAAGACTGAGAAACTGAAGAACTGAAAATTAGAACTACAATACACAAGCTTGCAATGATAACTTTTTATGTCTTAGTTTCAGCCAGGTTAAGTGAAAAATAACAGGCAAAAACTTTGTTTTGGTGAATGAAAATCAGTTTACCTGACGCTCTAGCCAAAATTACCCACTGATTTATTATCAACTTACCTTTTCTGAATCTATTCGACTAATTGTTTCAGTGATCTGTACCTGGTTATCCGTAAAAGCAATTTCAATAACTACAAAATAGTCAAAAACACGAGCGGCATGAAGCAGAAAAACTGAACCACACGCTGCACACAGAAGCCGAGAGCGCGCGGGATCGAGTCTTTTATCTGACTAGAAAGTGTGACTGAAAAAGAGATCGGAAATGCTCAACCTGACGCATGCGTAGACGTTTTGCTGCGGTGTTAGTTAAACCAGTTTTAAGAGGGGCCCCAGTTCCTGCTCTTCCGCGTTGTTAGAGATTACAAAATGGCGGGAGCTTGCAACCATTCATGTTGTAGGTCCCGGCAGTGGGGAAATTGTCAGAAAACGTCTGGCCGGGAGTGGGGAAATTGTCAATTTTTCTAGAAGAGTTAACGTCGTTCTTTTTTCAATATTTCACTTAAAAATATGCCTAGCTGGATAGCTTTATATATTTCTACAAAGAATATTTTCAATAATTTTGCTTTAAAAAGATATGTTTGGTTTTCACTCCATCACTTGCCTATCCCACAGTATTTGTTGCATCCGTCTAGGAAATTGTCTGCCGCCATCGTTACGTGATCAGTTCGCACATCTGGCACATGGAGGAAAAACAATTAAAGTATCGTTTAAAGAGTTAAGTTTAAAGGAAAGACACTTTCTTTGTGCGTGAATGGTTGAGGCAGAAAGGCCTAGAAAAACTTTGCGAGATATTTGAGAGCTAATATAAACTTCGTGTACTGTACGATCAATGCGGCAAGTAATACGCTGACGAAACAGTTCTGTTATGATGAGAAAATGTTTAATAGCTCATCGGTTGTTTTTTTTTTATCATTCACTATATTAAACGTCTTCGAAAATAAGAAGTATTATTAAAATTCTAGTTTACAGTTCTATAATTGATATTAATCAGATGGATGCGACTAAGGGCAATTTGCGTAGGGCGCTTCACACGTTTTGATAAGGTTATTAGAAATCCATAAATGTGGTTTTTGCAGCTTATTCACTGGAAAATACAATTTTGGTGTTGTCCCGGAGAGGGGCATTGGAATTTTTGTATGAACGCCTGTCCCCACCATGGGGCATTTGCAGCTCAGTTTCCCAAAAAAAAAAAGACAAAACGGTTAGCTCGAAAGCTAAGCTCCTCTGACCACCGTACACTCTTATCCAAGCCATTAATTTTCTTTTTTCCTTCTTCTTGTTCTCCTTTATTAGTGTATTCCTTACCTTACTATATCTAGCCGAATTTTTGAAAACATACCTCAAAACGGGCCAGAATATTCGCACAGGAACCTGGCGATAGCCAGGTTTCTGGTCACTGCGGTGAGAAAAAACATAGGGGGCTTGCTGTCCTAGTTGGTCTCATTGTCAAGCTCAGTCCCCGAGCTAACACGCCATGGGTTGGAAAGGGGCCTCCATGTCAATCCCTAGCGGGGAAGGGTGCTGCAAAAGCGTGGTACCTTCCGTTAGTCTTGCTCTGGGAGAGTCAGTGCACTGGTCATGTCTGCCTTTAGTTTGTCATGTCAAATTCTTGTAATGTTTGAGGCCCATTGGCCAATGAAAGCATTCCCCTCAAGCACTTGCCAGGCTGGGGGGGTGATTTAACCTTGAATTCTCTGCTTAGAACTTGGTTTAGTCTCAAGCATCCTCCGTCATTTAGGGCCTTTAAGCAGCTAGAGTGTATGGACAAGTCCAGAGTGTCTTTTTGATGGATTTGATTGTTTCTTTTGCTAATCAGGAACCAAGATGAAGAGTCACCATAAGAGAACCAAGGGTAAGAGCTGAGTTTCTTGGCGATATTTGTTTTAGTTGAGTCAGTTTAAGATGTGTGGGCTCCAGGAGCCCGATGGTACGGGTTTCATAAATCCGGCTAGATATATACCTGGAGTTATGAAAACTGCGTTAGCAAACATTTTGTAATTTTTCTCAACTTCCCCTGTCTAATAGCTTGTTTACTGTGTTGTCTGCTCATGTCGTGTTTTTTTTTTTGCTTGTTTTGTGGTTAGGGATTTGTGTAGAAGTGGATGTAGACAGAATTACTATCTTACCCCCCCTCCCTATTTTTTCCTTACCCACAATTCTTTGTTACAAAGCTGGTTTCGGTGCCGTTTAGCAGTTTAGTTTTAGATATTAGTCACCTTGAGAAAAGTTTCCCGGATAGTATCATGTAAAGCTCTGAGATGAGACAAAGTTATTACGATTCGCAGAGTCTGCATCGTCCAATATCGTATTTTAGTATATACACACTCAGTGATCTTGGTAATTCAAGCAATCTGATTGGTTAGCTATCTCGGACTATGACGTTATATTCACCGCGCTAGGCGGTGAATATAAAGCCGAACAAAATCGCTGTCGTGAACTGGGTGTTTTGCCAAAGTTTCATAGTAAAACCTTTTTGAAAATACACGAATATCCAAGTGCTGATGACTTTGAAGGCAAGAAAAGACTTCATGGTGTTTAAACAGCGTGATTTATAGTGGAGTGGTTTACTTTAGCTGACTTTTTGTACGCTCGAAGCTATGTTTACCACTACAGAGGAAAACGAGGTCGCTTTGTCACTGTTTTGTGATTTCGGGATTTTCTCGCAAGACCAATTTTGCCTATAAATAGAGTTAATTTATGGAGAAGAGAGGAAGGCAAATATTTTCGAAAATTGTACGTGCCAGCAAGTTAACACGGCAAAGAACTTTGGAGATAATCAACGCTCACCTTGATCGCAGCCGCTGTTGACAGCATTTGTAAGAAGCGGCGAAGAAAACTTTCTCATTCACTGTGAGTTGACGGAAACAAATAAAGCTCTAGATACTTTTCTTCTCAGAATTGGGTAGTAATTTAAATTTTCGGCGTTTTCTTTTAAACCGTTGATGCTAAAGCTTACAAAACTCGATACAAAAGGATTAAAACTATCATTTGCCATGTTTGAAGATACTGTAAAGATCTAACTTTTGCGCATTCACTGTTTACGGCTTCGTGTTCACGCATGAATTTTCACCCGTCAATCAAACTAATCGTTTTTTAATGGTTTCCTTTCTGATTCTGTTGAGATCACTTCGTGTGAATATACTAAAACAATTATTCACCTCAGGCTCAGTTAATATTGTTGAATAATCCCCTCGACTTCGTCTCGGGGATTATTCAACAATATTAACTTCGCCTTCGGCGAATAATTGTTAAATATTCTCGTTTTATTTGGCTAAACGGATCAATCACCCTGATACGGGCTGAGACTGAAAGGTACGTTATTGTTCGCTTTTCTAAGGTGACCACTAAGTCTTTGGCCTCGGTAACAGGCTCTTAGGAGTCAAATGAATTAGTTGAGAGCGAAATTGCAGGTGAACTTTGACGCGGGCCAAGACTTTTTTTCTGATGTGAAAACAAGGCTAAAGTGATCTGCGGACCGTGTGACTGTACATCCGGGAACTTGAAAAAGACGAGTGCAAGAGAAAAGTCCAGAGGTGTTTATCTGGCAATAGGCTGAGTTTTTCCGAGTTATTCGATGATATTTCGCTTATGTTAAACGTGAGAAGATAATGCGTGGTTGTGGATAGTCTTATCAGTGCCGCGAAAGTATGTGATTGCGTGATTTCCGCATGGCGTTGACAGGTATGTGATCGCGTGGTTGAACTGCAGTTTGGCTAAAATAATCTGTGCCAGCTATTAATATTGTTTCGTCGGTGTTTAGCTTAGCTGATTGTACCTTGGAAAAGCAACTCTTGACTCAGGAAAATTGGATCTAGGTCTAGTTTCAGCGGGTTCTAATGGCATTGAACCATAGGCCGATTTGTACAGATAAGAAAGTGATAATTTGTGTACTACGTTTCATTCAGTTTGTTGTCTATTCCATGCGGAATCCAGTTGTTTATCGACACGCGAAAAAAGTAGTGTTTTGCTAACTATGTAAGTTGTTATGTAAGCCTTAACCAGGCACTCTTTCGCTGCAGCTCACTCAACTTGAAAATTTCTAGACTGAAACGACACCGGTTTGAAACTTCGCGAAATCAGTTTACTGAATAAATGTTCTAAAATTTGCGTAGCTTTGCGTCATTCTAAATTTGGAGCTGTTGGAATGCTTCAAGGGACCATTAACATACCGCCCGGCGTCAGATAAAGGCTTTTAATCGGCCTTTGAATGAGTTTTATTGTTTTAAATCCAGGTATATATATAATGTAAATATTTCATAAAAGTGTAAATAAAATTGAATTGAATTGAATTGAAATACCTAACAAATGCCAGGGGAATTGGCACGCTTGGAATTGACTGAGCCATTATGCCGCGCCCAAGCACTTGCTTTTCTGTCGACGACGGAATTCTCGATTGATGGCGGCTGGCTAAACAAACGAAAGTTACTGTCCAACTCTCTTCGAAGAAACTTTTCATTTCTCACCACGTCCACCCCTTCTACTGCTGCCACTACGTCCGCTGAAAAGAGCTACGCATTCGCAAAGAGCTGCTGCAGCCATAGACTGATGTTTTTTTTTGGGTGTCAGCACAAAGGGCGCGGGGGCGATTTCCCCGTTCGTAGTTACACCAAGACGTACAAGCTCGTCATCGGACAACTCTGATACATTTTCAGGCTCAATTCTTTTGGCAGCAAATTTCGGAATAAGAGACTAGAGTTTGAGGTCCTTCAGAATACTCTTCATGATGTTTTCTTCCTTCACAAGCTAATCGAAATGTGATGGTTGCCTGCTTCCACCATTTTGTTATCTTTAACAACAAGGAAGAGCAGGAACTGGGGCCCTCTTAAAACCGGTTTGACCTAGTTCCTAGTAACGAGTAAAGCCTGGGTACTAGAGCTTTGTACCGGAAGTGAAGTCAACAAAACATAAACACGAAACCACATCACATAATGAACAAACCACATCACATAATGAACAAACCACATAATGAAGTAAACACAAGACAAAACGAAGTAAGAACAAGACATAATGAAGACACCACAAGACATAATGAAGTAACAACGAGACATAATGAAGAAACCACAAGGCATAATGAAGTAACCACACCACGCAATGAAGAATCCACACCACATAATGATAAATAACCACATAAGAAAGTTATGGCTTTCCATATTACCCTGCGAACAGAGTGTCCCTCGATCTTCCGAGATAAGTCGGTTGCCTAGTCCCTATACGGGGTCTTTCCAAGCCCTCTCGGTCAATGCATTTCGGTGACGTATCCGAGACGAACGGCCGGGAGACGCCTAGACATTCTCGCAGTGCGCATGCGTGAGCATTTTTTGCATTTTTGAAAAGTTCCCACGTTCAACTGCAATAATCTATAAATAACTTTGCGCGCGTGAATATCCTTCGCTTAAAGATCGGCACTAACCTGGTTTCTGTTATCAAAGAACAAAAATATTACTTGAATCGGAAAGAATACTACTGTATAACGTGCGAGTAATTTCTCCTTTAGTTCATTTTCAAATGAACCATTAAAATGATATTTCTTTATTGATAAAAAGATTTGAAACAGTTTGTTGACATTCTACCAAATTCATCAGCCTGTCCGATTAGTTTGATAAGCTTCCAAATCCAAAAATTAAATTACATGAAATATTTCGAAGCGAAATGATAACGAGAAATTTATAGGAGTAAGCAAAAATAGAGGAACGAAAGATAGCTTTTCATATCCAAGAATAAATATAGACTTATTTCTTTAGCTTACCTTCCGATTCTTGATCAAATAATTTTTTTCCGACGCTGTTTTGCTTAGCCTACAAATAGTTTTTGAGATGAAATAAAGTTCAAATTAGTTTAATGAGATAAATGAAAAAGAAAGGCCAAAGGACTTTCAACAGAGAATAAAAATGCTTGGTTAACTCTCTATCCTCTGTACTCTCCATGGCTGCTGGACATGTTTCATCAGCGCGGAAAAGTTATTGACAGCTCGCCCGCTTCCAAAAGCTCCGCCCCAAGTGAGACAAAATGTCTCACTTCTCCGAGTTTGTCTAGGCCTCAAAAACTTCCTCGGACCACGTGACCCGAAACGCATCGGCCGCGAATAATAATGAGGCCTGGGGACTAGGCAAGATAAGTCGGGAAGAGGAGGGATTGGGAGACTCTGCCTACATCCTCGACTATTCATATTGAGCATGCTCGAAATTCGGACCTCGTAGGAAACAGAAGTTGACTTCAAAGAGTTTGTGATTGGTGGATTTCGATCCGTTTTGTGTGTTTCAAGGTTCGTCGCTTGTGATCGTAATTATCACGGCAGCACCTGTAAGCTGGATTTTAAATCTCGGAAAATCAAGTAGCACTCGAAAAGTAAACCAGAAGTGACGAATGCTTGTTGAATATTAAAACCATCGATGATTTAAATGCAGCTTAGATTCATAAGTCTCATGATCGTATTTTAAAATAATGTTATGAATGAGCAAACTCAAAAGAATAGACAGAGAAATGATTTTTTGAAAATTTTTATTCAAAAGCCCATTAGTTTATCCTTAAAACACTTCGCGTAACACTTGCACATGGATCGTGGATCAGTTCACGCAATTAAAATCGGCTGAGCACATGGTAAAATCTAAAACAAAATCCATCTCAAATCGGGCTGCATTTTCTGACTTTTCTAAAAAGGACTAGCGCTCCGCTGCAGTTTACTAAACGTTGAATCGATAATTTTCTTAAAATCACTTCGTGAAAATCGAAACGGCAGCGAATTGTTTTGTTACAGAGCGTGGGCGCAGAGAAAGTCAGCGATACTCCAGAAGACGCGTGCGTGCACAGATGAAACTGGTTTATCCAGTATGAAACTTGTCTGACTCATCCAAATCGAGGGATGATCGGCAAATCAAAGGAATTTGAAGATGTCGGCAGAGTCGCTTCCTCTTTCCCGACTTATTTAGGAAAGATCGAAGCGACTCTGCTAGCAGGGTACGCCAGGGTGGTACGTTGGTTGTAATTTTTTAACAAATTTTCCGGGATATATCAACTAATATAACTTCTGAGATAGATTCTCGATTTGGATTTCGAGTAGGAGTTTTGAGTTAGGATTCGAGGTGGATATTTTGACCTCAATCTCTTCTTGTGCATAAAGAAATAACTGTTAAAGCAGAAGATCACTGAATTCCGTGCAAAGTGTATCTATTGCACTTGTATTGTACACAGTATGCGTTTAATAGAGGTGAAGACAAGAAGGGCCTGTTTACATGGAAGGAGGAAGATCCTAAAAAAGCACCAGGAAGATCCTAGAATGAGGAACAACTTTTCGTTGGGTTTACCGTATGCAGAAATTTCCGCCCGTGATTACTCACTCAACAACGTGCCGCCATTTTAGTCTGGTTTGTCCCTGGTACTAGGATCTCCTTAGCGAAAGCAGTTTACATGGTGTTTAGATAGGATCTTTCTAGTACTTGGATCTTCCTACCTCTCAGCTATGAAGATTCTACTACTAGGAAGATCCTAGCGCTAGGAACAAGTACAACTTTTTGTATGTAAACCTACTACAGAAAACATATGGTGCTAGGATGTTCCACCTCCTGGAACATCTGGAATCTTCCCGGTGCTAGGATCAGCTACCTCCCCTAATGTAAACAGCCCCTATTCGTTGGGACGGCTACGGAACAGATGCCCGTGACTGCCAGGTAAAGGTTTAATACAGGTTAATTTTGCAATAATTAAGGAAATGATTTTAGGAAAAGTAACCACTTTTAATCCTCGTATTAAAATGCCCGAGGCCTCTTGATACAGATTTGACTGTGATTCGAATCCTAACTCGAAATTCAACTCGAATCCTGACTCGAAAATTCATCTCGAAACTCCATTTAAAATCCAAGTCGAAATCCTAACTCGGCAAATAGTTATAGTTTAGCTAGTTTGTTGTTTTCTTTTTCTAAGTGGTAACGAAGTAACATACTGGTTTCTTTTGTCAGGTGGTGGCAGCGGAGTTTCAGTTACTGTGATTATTGGTGGAGTTTCCGGTGGCTGCGTTGGAACCATATTCTTTTTCTGCATTATATGCTATTGCTGTTGTAAATGAAACGCATTGCGTGCAATAGTGACTCATTCGGGCGAATAGCTCCTAAACACAATGATCGTTGACCATAGATCAAGCAAACTTTAATCATCTTAACTTTAGAAGATCTTATGTAGATTTTCATGTGTGATAAGTAAGGCCCTTGATATGACAATGAATTTTATTCTCATGCAAATATGACTAATTTTCATAACAAAGGTTTTGCACATAGCCTCGTTTTGAAAGTAGGAACTTTTGGAATTCGCGAACGGCCTTTTCGCTCCAAAAACTTAGCCTTAGATTAGCCATTTCTATTTGCGGGCGTGTCAAACTTGTAACTGTTTCTGAAAAGCAATAATTAATCACGGTGTGCTTGAATGTGTGTACGTACTGGAGACGTTTCCTTCAAAAGATTGTTTTCCTCTGTAGAACTTAAGTGCTCATCTTTGAATACAGGAGCTAGTTTAACGGCGACAACATAACTGTTTCATGATTATTCAATTTTTCTTCCCTTGGCGTTTAGCCTTTGCGAACCTTCCTCCTTGAACATTTTTAGTTCGCAGTATTTTTCAAATATTGGGCCTCGGTCCACGTCTCAGCTCTTGGGTTTTAGCTGCAGGGTGGTTAGATTTACTTTTTGGTATTTCTTCTTCTTGAGTTTTTTTTTAATTCTTGAGAAAGCTTGCGACATCGTAAAAATCTCGGAAATTCCCTAAAATTCTCAGAAATTTTCAAGGGCTTGTCTACCAGAATTCCAGACCTTCTTGGGAATTCCGAGAATAATGTGAATATCAATTTGACAAGGTAATTCAAAGACAATTCTTTAGGATTCTCAGGAATTCTCGGGAATTAAAGTCTCGCCCACGCTTAAATCAAATACCCATCTTTCTGTAAAAGATCGTTAATACAGAAAAGACACAAAAGTAATGCAACGAGTTTGGGGCAAAAAATTATTATTATAAAATAAAACTCAGGGAGGGTGGAGAGGGTGAAACAAGCGAGGAGAAACCGCGAATAACGGTAACAGTAACAATATCTTTTTTATGCCTTTCTCTCCATGTGGAGGTATTGGTCCGTTTACAATTAATAAAGGTATTTTACATAGTCAAATTTATTAATCTTATGTTCAAAAAGAGGAAAGAATTATTGGAAATGTAACCTGATAGAAAACCATTGATTTTTTTTTTATAAAAAAGTAACAATAACGTCTAACTGATGATTCACAAATTATAAAAAAATCAATGGTTTTCTATCAGGTTACATTTCCAATAATTCTTTTCTCTTTTTGAACATAAGATTAATATATTTGACTATTATTTGACAAGTATTATTATTGTCTCCTGTTGTCTCCTGCATGGGCAGTAAGATTCACAAAGGCAACATCCTTTGACCTTACATGAAATACAATGAAATAGCTCTCCTGTCGCAAATGACCTTCGAGACGGCGCTGAACTCTATATAACCGACAGGAAACACACTATGGGGATGTGTCTCAAATTTTAAAATGTTTTGACAAAGCGAAAACCCCCAAATTATAGTCTTGCTGACGTTTAAATCAAATACCCATCTTTGTGTTCCTTTCGGCTAATCCATAAACGGTTTTTTGATCCTAGATTTGCCGGATTTCGCGGTCGAAAGGAACGTCAAATCCGAAATTAGATTTGTAACCTTGGTAACCTTTCCCAAACGCGTGCATTATGCTTTACAGCCTCTCAAGAAATGACGTGTTTTCTACTGTTTAACAAATTATGCGATTATACGGTTCACGATGGAACATAAACAGATGAAGAAAGAAGCGCGTTCAAGTTGAAAATTATCTAAGGCCGTTGTCGGCTCAGTTTCGTAGCTCGGATTTTTTTTATGTAACACGATCGAGTGCCTGTCGCATCTACGAGCGAGTTTGTAGAAAGATAGCAGTCCATTTCTCCCTTTTACTTATTTGTGTTTTTACGCAATCTTTAGTGACAAATGGTTAGCACATGGATATTTTACTGTACCAGGAAAAATCTCCCAGTGTTTTCAGCTGTTTAGCCTGTTCCAGGCGTTCGCATAGTGGAGTACGGCGCGAAGTAAGAGAGAGGGAAAAAATATGGGGGGAGACCACCCCGTCACTGTTTTTTTTTTCTGCTCACATCTCTTTGAGCCGTCCCCACGATCTGGGGACCGTGGGGATCTGGGGAACGTGGCACAGTCTATCAGAAGTTTTATGGCAAATGGCAGTAACAAGGAAACTCAACGGGTATTCTTCAACTGGAAATACCGCTGGCATCATCTGACAAATTTCGGATCCATTGTGAATGGAACAGCGTAGATCACCAATCCGTTAATCTAGATTTGGATTCCTCGGATTTCAAATCCAATGAATCCTTTTTCAAAATGGATTCACAGGATCAAAAATCCAGACTTGGATTTTATGAAATGAACGTGAAATCCGTTTTAAGATCTAAAATTCGTTTTTGGATTCAGCCTTAGCTCTGTATTGGAACATGATAAAACATGATAAAATCACCAAAAGCTTTTATTGTAAATGGAAACTCGGTTGCCCCGTTGATATACAGGGTACAATAAAACGTAATCAAGCAAGAGAGGTTAACTGGACAGAGGACGCCGACTCTAGCCTTTTAGATACTTAATTTTTTTTAGTGAAAAACTGCAAGGGGTGACAGGCTGTACATCTATACCGGCGTGAAACCGTGTGTTGACCAAATATTGTGGCTTTTACAAGCATGTCCTTTAATATGATTCCCCTTTCTTGTAGGAAATAAAAGGTCGCTCTATAAATATTTGGCAAAGTAGTGATTGGTTTTGTATCAGATTTCCTCTTTTTCATAGCTCATTTTCAAGTGATAGCCACTAAGATTTCAATTGGTATTTTGTCACGAAAGGCGCGGCTTTTTTCTCTGTGAGTTACCCCCTCCCCCAATTCAACTACATTTGAAAACGAACCCCCATATCCAATGCGTTGAAAATTTCCCCCGCCCCCTATCTCTAAACATCACTCACCCTTAGTCATAAATAATATAGTTACAGTCGACCTGAGCGCTGATGTCGTAAAAAGCACTTTGATCTCCTGCATTTGTAGAACTAGAATTAAAACTTATAAGTTATTCGGTTTGATACTGTTGCTGTGCAGTAACTGACCACTATAGAAAGGTTAAATGGCCCCAAGAGAAACTGATACAATGCTTATGCAACATTTTGGAGTGACCAACAAAGAGTATTTTCATTGGTATGTTATGGCATTTTAGAACATAAATATATAAAATATATATAAAATAAATATATAAAATGAAATATATAAAACTGGCATGAAACTACTTATTTTTTAGTTGAAGTAATAAACATTTAACGACAATTAAGGGAAAAACCTGGTCACGTGGTACAAATTCACTTCTGCCGTTTCGCGTAAACGGAAATCTTGATCTCTCTATTTTTAGCCTGCAATTTTAAACTTCAGGTTATTATACATGCATCGCATGTATGTAGCCAGCATTTGTTTGAACTTCCACTAAGAATGAATGGAACTCACAGATCCCTGCAATTAGATCACTCGCATTTGGGTCTTCTTTCACTCGGAATCTGATACGCGTGCTCGGACAATCTATCGAACAATGCACAGCGTTGGACTAAAAGCGTTTTCATCTTCCATCGTTGTTGCCCGCACTCCTTAACCTTTGGTTATTTCTAGTTTTCACATATTGATCTCCCTTAAACTCTATTTTCATCTTAATATCAAAGACTGAAAGTGTGGAGCTGTAAAAACAACAGGGGCACCCAACGGATCTGTTCCTCACATTATCTGTTCTACAGAGAAAATTTTGCTGGCTGGGAACTGAGGTTTCGGCTGTTCTGCTGGGAAGTAAAGTCTTAAATCTGCGGTCAAGAATTTATCAAATGTATCAAAAATTCTTGCTGGAGATATTTTATCCCTCTAATTTGTTAGAAATTTTTCTTGGGTGTATATCCAGCTGGGTATCAGGAGTAATCGGCTCCTCTCAGGTGGCTCCTCTATGTGCGCGAATTGTGCGCGCTGAGTCGCGCGCTGATTATTTATTTACCGCTGATCAAAAAATCTGCAGGTGAGCACCGTTGTTAGAAATTCGAAATCAGGCTACGCTCCGCCACTGGATAACTGGCAACGATTCACTGGCGGTTAGGACGATTCATGAGATTCATGTTTATGCAAAAGGTAAGGACTATTAAACAGCCTGCTGTATTATATTCAAGTCGGACTGAATAGGATTCACAAAAGGTACATCTAGGGAAGGCTTAGTGACGTTCCCTTTTCATTACCATTGTAGTTGTTGTTATTCTTGGTTGACAAGCGAGAGATAAGGCTGTGTGTTATTTATTTTGACCGTATATACTCGAATCAGCGCCGCAATTTCCAAGCAACCCTGCGGTGCTTATTTGAATACAGATTTTTTTTTTCTACTGGCTGGTAAACATGGAGAAGGCCGCTCTGCTGGCTGGGAGAATAGCCATCTAGCCTGCTGGGAGTAAGGAACAGATAAATTCTTTCCAGCAACACAGAAAAGCGCTTGAAAATGCCTTAAAAGCATCTAAATTTTCGTTTTCTGTAGTTAACGGCTCATTTTCAGAAAAATGTTCGATGGGTGTCCCTGAAACAAGGGAGGGAAAAAACGGAAAAACTTATGGTACAAAATTGTGTCAGAATGGACTGAGACAGTGCGTTTTGTGCCAAAGAGATTCTTCAGAAAAATTATGATGTCCTTTTGATTCAGTGCAAAAAAATAAGATTCACGGTATGAATTATTGTGCCTTAGCATACAGAGTTCTCCTGAACATAGCCGACTGAATGCCTTTGAGAGGGTCTGAATGGGGGTCCACTTGTCGGTTGTCGGTTAAAATTCAGTTACTTTGTCGGTAGTCGGTTAAAATTTTCGATCTTTGTCGGTAGTCGGTTATACTTTTTGATTTTTGTCGGTTGTCAGAAAATCTCATTTAATAAGTAAAAGCGCTCGTTAATTAATAAGATTTTTTATGTATTTCACCCAGTTTCAAGACTTTGATCCCTAAGGAAAGAGTAAAACTTGTAAGAATGCATCATTTGATTGCACTGAAACTTCATTAACTCTTGTTTGTTTATGCAACATGATCGTTTATTTCACCATTTTTTGCCAAATGAATATCATAAGTACTGATAAAATTACCAAAGCTTTTATTGTAAATGCGAACTTGGTTTCCTTGTCGACTACAGGGCACAGTAAAAAGTAATTACTTGATCATGGACTCCAGCCTTTTGGATACTTAAATTACTCTTACTAAAAAACTACATGGGGTGACAGGCTGCACATCTATGCCTTTAATGTTTTGGCTCTAACAGGCATGTTCCTTGCCATAATTTTCCTTTCTCAGAGAAATAACACTTTAACCCTCGTACGTACAAGGGGTGGGGGGGGGGGGATGCCACCCCCCTTAGTTTTTTTTGGGATTTTTCCGAGAGGATAAAACATCAGCACCTGACGTTTTCAGTAACTGTTCGTTTATCCCTCGCACGCATTTTGAGACAAGTTCAGTGATGATCAGTTTCTATGGTTACGAGGTATGACGTAATAAGTAGCAGGTGGTCAAGCCATTTTGAGTCAAAATGTGTTTTTTTTCAACTCTTTTCAACAATAAAAGTAAATCTTGTGGCTGAAATAATGCAAAGTGCTTATTTATGTGTTATTATTCATGTCAAGCAATTACCGTTTCTGGTAAAATTCAAGATGGCGACCATTGTTGATGACGTCACACGCCTCCAGCAGCGCCACCATTAATAAAATATACCTCATCTTGTTAAGAAGGTCAAAGGTTTTCCAGTGAGGGAAAAATCGTTTCGAAATACTGCAACATATCAAAAACTCTGGGGAGGGGTTCCATGTACCCCCCCCCCCCTTCTTGTACCATGGCAGTGCTATGATTTTGCGTGTACGTCCGAGGGTCAAGTGGTTCTTTCAAAAGGTAGTGGCTGGTTTTGTATGTGATTACACTTTTTCATTAAAGCTTCTTTTATAATAGACACTGAAGGGCTTGTATTGTGTCACGAAAGGCAATATTTCTTTTTCTTCCTTGTTGTTTTGTTTCAGGAGCGCTGCTTTCCTTCTGTGAGTGTTACTTCTAATAGAAATTTTTCTTTCAAAATTGTGTGGCCAACCTCTGTCCATCAACCGCTTTTTGAAATCTGAAATACTTCCTCAGAGGAGTTTGTTCGTAGGATTCTCAAGGCTTCTTGTTTGTCAAGTCCATTTTAAATGTGGCTAAATGTAATTTAGGCAAGGTTAATCTCAAGCTAATGCTGCCAGCGGTCTCACCCACTTTGCACATGATCCGTGGGGGCGCCCCTTTGGAGTTCGCAGGGGCAAACTACGTACAGCCTTGCTTGCTAGCGATCGTTGCGATCACTGCTTCTGTTAGCGAATCTTTGTGGATTCATTAGCCCCACCCTCCCTTCCCAGAGGTCTTCTCGATTGCAGAGGTAAGTATCGGGTTAGGTAAGTATTTCCACTGGACTAGTTTTAGTGTGACGGTTCCTGTTAGCAGCTGCTACTGGGGTGGTTCCTGCTTGCCGGGTTGCCATGGAGACCTCCCTGCGGTGCCTGAATAACCTCGGGCCCTTCCCCGCTAACTTTTAAGGCACCAGTTCCCAAGCTCATCAATTGGCGATGAGTTTAACAATTGGTGGGTGATAAGAGGTGAAAATGTATATACTGGAAGGTTTCCGTTTAAAATGCGTCTTTTGCGTCAATGATAGCTTTTTCTCACTTTTCGTTGAATGTTGTGCCTTGGTATACAACCGTGTCTAAAACGATTGTCTCAGTGTCAGATATTTCGGCCGTGAATTTCATAGTAGGGTGATGTGTAAGTTTACTCGTTCCGTGAATTTGAAGAAATCTACGATGTCTGGTTTACTTTTGTCCCAAAGAGAAAAAATGTCATTTATGTAATAGAGTTTTCAAACAGTTGGTCTGAAGACGGTTTTCCTTAAACTTTGTGTTTCAATGTGTGTGGCCATGAAAATTTGGAAAGGAAGCTGTGTGTGCTCACCGCTGTATCGTGTGTTTTTACTGATAGTGCTTACCATTAAACTGGAAAGAATTTTCTTTGAGGATTAATCTAAGCATTTCTCGGACCGAAACAGGAAACGTTCAGTTTTTTCACCTTTGTCTTTTCAATAAAATCTATAAAGTTGGTAGCATCTTTAAGGTGTGGCTTCTGTAATTATGGTATTGGTTGTAGTAATCTACCTGTATCAACAAAAGAGGAAGTTCTTTCTGTTAGACCATCTGATGAGTCATAAATTTAAAGAGGTTACTTCCTAACGGCCAGAAAAAAAATGCAAAATGCTCTTTTCTCTGAAAACAACTTGATAATGTCAGCCCATGTCGGTAGTTGGTTAATATTTTTCCTGTCGGTAGTCGGTAATTTTTTACTCGTTTTGTAGGTAGTCAGTAATATTTTTCGCCCGTTGTCGCTAGTCGGTTAACCCCATTCACACCCTCCTTTGAAACACCACAGCTGACACTTAGAGCAGAGGGGCTGGTTGATATTTCACAGCAAGATCACGGTACAAATTGTAAAAACATAAAAGAGAAATGTCTATATTTAAAGCCATGTAGAGATGGTCGTGAAGTCCCCCTTGATTTAAGTGAAGATGCTAAAATTGTTTAGCAGAACGCCACAAAGAGAAAACCTACGGTGGCCCACAGGGGACATGCTGCAAATAAAAAAGTTGCTACAAATTAAATAAAGTAAAATTTGACCCCCTGACTGGGGTCTGTAGCTAATATTGTTCAGCAGCCCAAGTACTGTTACCATACCAAATTTGGTGCTTTTGCCCCTTAGTGCACAATTTTTTCACCATATGGCTTGACTACACATGAGCTCCAAGAAGACCAAGAACAAAGGCTCCCTGTTAGCCTAACCTAAATTTGTACGAAGAGTTTAGAAGGATAAAAAAGGGATGAGACAGGAAAGGTTAGCCGATGACGAGTACGGAACCCCAAGATTGCGTAAGACTAGGATAAAGTAAAATATTTTAAGGTGATATACTAGCCTGCGTAGCGTCGAAAGGGGTAGGGGATGGGGAGAAAGGGAAAAAGGAGGGGGACGTTCCCCTCTTTCGCGCTTTTCTCCCCCCCCCCCCCAAGGCTAGTGATGTACTGGTGTTATTAAATTAAGCGGGTTAACTTTCTGCTGCAATGTGGCACAAAATTTTTTTTGAATCCCGCACCTAGTTAGCCAGTTAGATGATCTTAAAAACGGAGGGAATCATTTCTCCCTTAATGTGCGACTTATTTGAGGTTGTTTTGATAGGATAGTAACAAAGCTCGCCGAGGAGGAGGACGGTAGAAAAACGTACATCATGGTTTGTATTATTTGATTTGTTTCACTGGTCTGACAGCAAAGTTAATTGGCAAGTTTTTAGCTATAACAAATTGCGACAAGATATATTACTTGTGATCACTTTATTTTTAAAAAACGTTAAAAACATGTCGACGCTCTGACGCTCTCGGGCGTTCGCCTTTTTCTATTCCGAACTCAAAATCCTTCAAAAGGGCTCAGAGACGAAGTCAAGGGTTCGCATAACTGTCGAGAATTCTCCCAACCCCTCGAGTGTTTATATCAGGATATGCAAACACAGGAAAAAAGTTTTTTATTGCTTTTGTAAAATAACTTTCCCGAGAAAAAAAGCTTAACTCTCTTGTTTAGAGTACTGATTAAAAGACAAATTCTTACCAGTCGCGAAGTCTTGTACACGAAGCTTGTACGCGTAATCAGTCCTTGTTGTGCAAAAAAGATGCTTTTCAAAATACGGGTTTTTCTCGCTTGAAATGTCAGCTCAAGCGAAAAAAAATTGACACAGCATGTTTCTAAGGATTTTCCAAGTTTCAGCCGACGAGGAAATGGGTGAATAAAGTAAACTTGTCGAGGTTTTCAACTCAAAACCTTTTTCAAATTCGTGCTTGCGTGATTAGCGCGCGAAAAGCAAAACGTCTTGATGTCACAACCATGTTTATACATACTCTCATGCAAACACGCCTCTCGGTTAATCAGAGCGCGCGTACTATCTTAGTTATTTTATAAAAAATATAAACAATCGGTTACCATGGTTACACACACAGGTTGTCTGGGCTCTCTGTGATCACGCTGACGCAGTCGCGTGACACGCAAGAGGACAAACTATCTGCTGAAAATAATGCGTAGCGCTAAAGTTGTGATGTTTGACCGCCTTGGTCTCAAACTTAGGTCATAGATTCAGAAATATTTTAACTCTTTGGGTCTGACATAGCGTACGGTTTTGTGTTCTCCAGCAACATGGACAAGCATTGGGTATATTTTATATCATTGCTCTCTTAGAACCTCAGTAAGGTCTGAAATAGGGTTGGGAAAAATACACTTTTTGGCCTGAAATAAGGTCAAAGTTTTAGAAAGCGTTTTCGCACACCCCTTCTCGAATTTTCCCTAAGTATCTCTCCTCCCCCACTGAGACAACAGACAAAAACATTACAAATTCCACCATTTTTGGCTTGTTTTATTCACAGGGCGACACAAGTACTGCTGCGAGCACTGCAACACACATGGACGCGCAGCAACTTAAATTTGTAAGTGGGACTCAGCGTTCTTCAGAGCAGTTGATAGTGTCTCATTTCCGTTCAGTCTTTCGCCTCCTCT
This sequence comes from Porites lobata, assembly GCA_942486035.1. NCBI lineage: Eukaryota > Metazoa > Cnidaria > Anthozoa > Scleractinia > Poritidae > Porites > Porites lobata. The sequence continues at coordinate 1,268,179 of CALNXK010000046.1, forward strand.
TTTGCACTCAAGTTTTTTGCCAAACGGCCTCAAGAATTTTCAACAGTTTTAGTTGCTCTTCTGATTTATAAATTTTTAAATGTAAGAGAAAGATTTAACACTTGAAAGATCATCGCAGTTGTTCCAGAATTGATATCTCAATGAAAAGGAGCACTGCACCGGTATCGCAGAAGTTCGAATTCCGTTCAAGCCTGACTCTTTTTCAGGCCTGCTTAAGTACAGTCAAACCTCTATATAACGAACCTCTATATAACGAAGTCCTCGTTGCAACGAACGGTTTTCATTACCCCGCTTATAGTAAAATATATGGAAAAAAACTTCGATATCGCGAATGTACATTTTGTCAGTCCCTTGGCTCTTCGTTATATCGAGGTTTCACTGTACGTAAATCCGACGATCTTTTATATATTAAATTTTCCTTTTTCTCTACAGAAAGAGAACAACAAGAGATGACAGATGAATTTCAGCTTTTCAAAGCGATTTCAGCCAGAAAGAAAAAAAAAACTTTTTATCGTGATAATAAGGATAATTCATTTTAAGTTAACAAAAACGTGTAGTTTTATTTAGATTTTAACAAAAATAACTACACTTGTTACGCTAGGAACCACTAACACATTGATTAGCTGGTTTGTACAGAGTTTCCCTTTGAAGACTAATAAAACTGGTTGAAGTGGTCTTTAATTGCATGGTAAGATGTGTTGTTGCTGCTTCACCCCAAGCACACCACACTCCGTAATGTAAACACGGTGAGATATAAAGTGACTCAGCGCCGGCCGATATACACAAAGAAGTACGTGATGGGGAACAAAGTGTCTGAGCTTCGCAATAATTCCGACTTTTGTATTACTTTTTTTTATGACAGAAGTAATCTATATAATACTTCCGAGAGAGATTAGAATCAAAACATAAGCCAAGTTCAATATTTGATGTAAATGATTTTCCATGTAGCGTTGGACTAGTCTGCGAGTTGTTGTCATTCATTTTCACGTTAGGATAAAATGAAAGAGTTGACGTGGACGGAAAATAATCTAATCAGATATTTCCATGTTTTAAGTCAACTTATTAAGGGCTAGCGAGGAAACAATGGAGAGCTCTTCATTAACTTACTTACTAGTTTTTTTTTTTAATTTTTTATTATTGTTTGCACAGGTTACGCCAGTATCATCGGCAAATTTCTTATGAAGTTTCAACCATTACCTGCGAGAAAAAAAAAAGCTGCCTTTTTACCTTTACAGTTTTTTTGTTTCGAGCCAGCTAAGCAACAGTAACTTTTGAATATACCAGCCGTCAATTTCTGTCACCAGAGTCAAGTACGCGGTTGCAAACAATTCAAACAAAAGAATGTACTTCCGCATTTATGCGTTTCTTAGTGCCCTCCTTCTCAACGACACTTGGTGAATAAGCTATCAACTCAATCCCAAATGCGGCGGATAAGTTGCAACTGCGAAATTCCCTTCTTCATTCAATTCCTGGTATTATCCATCCACTTGATTTATCCTACCATACGTCTCCTTATTACCACTTCCTTGTTTTGCCTTCAGGGGTTCGTTTCTTGAATGTTCCGGTAGCTTTCGAACCCGCAGAGCTGGTTTATGTTTGCTACGACGTGTTTGCTTTCAAGATCAAAATGTCAATAATTTTGAAAACGATACAATGAAACTCTCAGTTAACGAAGCACAGTGACTGGTTTGTGATCCAGGAGATGTACTAAAACTCAACAGGTTTCGATTCTAGAACTTTAACGGGTCTTATGGAAAACGGGCGGCCTGGGCCGGAGTAACACTATCTTTTCAAGATGTGGTAAGACAGTATATGTGACCCCCCGCGTACAGTTATTAGCTATCTTCAAGAATGCTTTGCAGGAAAGCCGGTAAAAATCACAGATGAAAACAGTAGTGCTACATTTTATGTTTGGAACTCAATGACTGTGAACAATCTTTTGTTTTTGTTTACAAATTCTGCCTGAATGAATTGAGATTGGCCACTGATTTATTGGGGGGACAGGGGATCCAAACCTCCCCCTTCCTTGCTTTAAATTCCCGCCTCCCCAGACTTTTTCCTTGGCTTCCTTCCTTGAGTCTCGATTTAGCTCTTGTAGTTTGCGAAATATTGAGTATTGTTGCGTAATTTCTCCCTATTTGCCCCCGCCCCCCCTCAATTTCCCACTCTTTTTAGAGCTCGCACCTCCCGCCCTTTCCTCTCCCTCCTCTCGTACCCCTCCCACCCGTTATTCGCCCGGGCCCCAACCCCCTGACCTATTTGACTTGAAAAAAGCCTAACAGGCCTCATAACCATTGCAGTATATCATTTGTCATTCATGTTAAGCTTGTTAGTCCGAAATTGGTCGTATTTCATCAATAAGCGACATCTGGGATTTAATTAACTGTGGAGGCCAACCAAAGCATTCCGTGTTAGACTAAGGAGCTTGGAACGTGTATTGAGATATTCTAAATGCCTGGCATGCAACAGAGTATGGGATTTTGGTTCAAGGCTTAAATTGGATTGCTCAACAATACACATTTGGAACTGAAATGGATAACAAACCGAAGAAGTATATCGATCTCTCCCTTTATTCACCTCTCCCCAGATCCTCCCCCCAGAAGTTATCCAGCAGCCGGTACAAAATAATCACCGAACAATGTGGCGGATACTGCACATCAATACTTCGTAAAACAAGGGTCTGTTCCGAATTGAGCTGCCTCAACGGAGGCCGTTTGAATCACGATGGAACATGCTCCTGTGCCAAGGGCTATTCTGGACAATGCTGTGAAGTGGAACCTGACGGTAAATGATTTGTACGCAATAGGAAACTTTTTCTGTGCTTGTACCGCCCGATGTTAACATGGGTAAATAAGACACGGTTTATATGCATACCCCAGACGAAGTCGAGGGTTTGTACCCGGTGGCTATTCTTGGTGGGGGTGTGCCGCCCGCTTCTCCAAATCCTGACCCTATTTCGGACCAAAAAACGCCATTTTCACACCCGTTTTCAGACCTGCCATGGGCAGAAATTATATCATCATTACTTAGATTAAACACCAAAGAAATCTTAAAATCCATTTCAAATTCGCATATCACCCTTTCTTTCCCATTCATTTCGAATTGAAAGGATAAATCGGCTCATATACTTCCCTCGAAAACCATACCGTATCCCAGACCAAAATGGGAAAAGTCTATACCCGTTTCCAGGCCGAAACGGGGCAAAAACCATACCTTTTGAGGCGACACATATATACCGATATGACTTATATAAGGGACGGTTGTATAACTTTCGAGAATTCACTGATCTTCATTGTAAACGCGTAATGCCGCCTCAAAATTCTAATCAAGATTTGAATCGGGATTCAAATTGTTTATTCCTGACTAAAAGAAGAAAAACCTTTAGGAGCTTTAATTAAGACTGAAGTTTTTAATAGTGGCTGCGCGTCGTATATAAAGTTCTCTGCGAGTGTGAAGGTGGCTTATTAGGCGCCAACGCAGACTTAGGGCTTCGTCACGAGCATTTGAATTCCTTTCCCTTTGTCTGCAAATATTAGCTGGAGATCACGTGCAAAATACCACAGAACCCATTTGACGCTAAGTCATTGTTTAATTAAAGCCAATCATAGAAAAATAAAGTGTTGACAGGCCAAACACGACACACAAGCCCGAGATATCTTTCAGAGATTTTCCATTTTCAAATGACATGAAGCGCAGGGTCTTTGCATATTCTTCTTAAAGGTTAGATTTTCACATGCCATTTGCTCATAAAGGTGTTCTTGTTAGGCAACGGCAGGGTGGTACGTTGGTTGTAATTTTGTAACGAATTTCCGGAGGTATAAACTAACTCCCGATGTAGGATTTTTATTTGGATTTCGAGTTGGATGTTTGAGTTAGCATTCGAGTTGGATTTTTTGACCTCAAAGTGTTCCTACCTCTTCTTGTGCCTAAAGAATGGACTCAGCAAAAGCGATGCCAGGAACCGTTAAAAAAAACATTTAAACTTGTTGCGACTACGGAAGAGGTGCCCGCGACAAAAATTATTTAGGGAAATGCTTTTCGGGACAGAAGCCGCTTAATAGAGGGGCACCGCTTAAGGCAGGCCTGCTTTATACAGCTTTGACTGTAAGTCGAAAAACAAAATTGGATGAAACTCCGCCACTAAAAATCAACCGAATCCTTACTCGAGAATTCAACTCGAATCCTAACCCGACTGAATTTAACTCAAATCTTGAGACGAAAATTTAACTCGAATCTTAACGTAAAATTCATCTTGAATCCTAACCCAAAATTCAACTCGATTCCTAATTCAAAATTCAACTCGAAATCTTAACTCGGCAAAT